>NDXB01006275.1:288846-332424 GCA_002631895.1 Agapornis roseicollis | reverse complement strand
AAAAAAAAAAAAAAAAAAAAAAAAAAAAAAAACAAATTAAGAAAAAAAAAAAAAAATTACAAAAATCTATTTTTTTTTTTTTTTTAAATGATTAGACAGTGCCAAAACTTCCAGTCCCACCACTGCAGCAGACCTTACGCATGTACCTACAGTGCATGAAACACTTGGTGCCAGAAGAGCAATTTAGAAAAACCAAGGTCATTGTGGAGCGGTTTGGAAAGGCAGGAGGCATGGGAGAATCCTTGCAGCAAATGCTGGAGGAAAGAAGGGAAAAAACAACAAACTGGGTAAGCAGATGCAGATGAGAAACATAATTGCTGTGTTGGATTATGATCATTTGCAAACTCTTTGTGATGTTCTGTATGTGATCACTGCCTTCTTTCAGTGGGACATATCAGATTCTGCCAAAGGGAATGAATATTTCAGACATATTAGGCTAGAATTTTCAAACGATGTCAAAATCCATGTTTTTATTATGTTTTCAGATCCATGGTTTGTTGACATAAATGAAGGAATTTATGCAAGGTGCATGCATACAGGTGTCAGCTCTACCTGTAGGAAGCACTGTATTACAACAGTTTTGGATCTCATTTCTTCCTTTCCTTTAATAAAATGATTTAGAGTTTTTATTAAAATGAAAAATGGTTTCTGATGGAGCTATGAAAAGTGCCTTGTATAGCCATCTACCCAGAGCTCGGATCCAGTCATATTATTCTGGAATGGAATACTTCAATATAGGAACTACTGTTTAAAAATTAAATTATTATTTGCCATTCACTGTCACACCATACCAATGCAGTTACCCAGAAGTATTTATTTCACTGAACATACACGTACATGTATACACACACACCATGCTGAGACCTCAGCCTTTTAAAAAGTCCAGCTTTCTGCTTCTGAAGGCAGGAAAATTAAATAAACCATAGATAAGTAGGTGTTACCATTCCACAAAGCCACAGTTCGTCCTGCCTGCATTAAGCATGTTAGAATATGGCAACTGAAAACTAGAAACACTGGTTCTACTGAAGTTCTTCCATCCCAGCAAGGAAGAGAGACACTGAATTGGTTAATGGGTTTAGGGAAATCCTGCACACTTGCTACTGATGACAGTAATTGTGATTCTCCCTTAACTTTTCAGTTGTGACTCACAAGAAAACTCCATCAAGTTGCTGCTATAGCCAGAAAAACCAGCTACAGTTCCGACAGTGCTTTTGTTTTAAAAGCAGTGCTTAATTTCTGAACTACTTGTTGTCACAGTCTGAGGGCTCTCCCCTAAATGACACCCAATCTCATTTTGTTATTCCAGTCATAGAACTTCATGGGTTTGATGGTTAAATTAACCATCACTTAAATAGTGCTCCAGGAGAGCAAATAATGTTCTAGGAGACAGCTGTTCATTCAACCACATATACCATGAAAATTACAGAAGGATGTATAACCATTTCGTGAAATGTCCCAACATTAAATGCCAGTTATTAAAACTAAATACCTGATTCTTAATGTAAACTAGAAAGGTTTCAATTTGGGATTTAACTTGCCAGGAGTGCAGCTCTAGCCTTTTCTCCTGAAGACTCCAGAGATTGTGGGGGAAGCATCTGTTCTAACAGCGATGAAATATCTCAGAGGAAAGCTTTTTCAACTGATGCATGCATTCATAATTATTTTTGCATAATTTCATTGTTGTTTATAGTTTACCATATGCAAAGTGTTCCAGCTAAACTCAGACAGAACATTTGATCTTTTTATGAAAGCCTCCATTTTCCAAGCAATTATTCTTCAAGCTCTACTCAAACATAAAGGAATGCAGTTACCATAACACCTGTGTTTTTGATAAAAATGGTTAGAAATTTAGGTGTGTCTGTCTGGGTCGAGCATCAGCAATCTGCATTTGTCTCAGTGGACACAGAGAGAATTCTCCAGGGGCCCTGTCCACATCCCAGTATCTGCAGGACCAAACCGTTAAGCTCAGGAAATTCTTTTCCCACTCTGTCTTGATATACGATGGCATCTGATGGCTAACAACAGAGCATCACTGGCAAATATTTGAAGCCCCCTGAGGAAAGCCATCACTGCTAAAATTCTGTCCACTTCTTAAATCTATCCCAGTTACTATTCAAGAGTCAGCAGTTAGCGTGTTGTTGTAGAGAGAAACACACAAAATAATACCCAAGCCACCACAATATGGAGCTTGTTTTCTCTTTAATGGAACACACTGTAAATTGCCATTGATTGAAAAACAGGATTATGGAACTGTGGCTGATTTTAGCTGAGCTGAGGTCACAGAGCCCAGACTGAAAATGCCCAGAAGCTCCATTAATCAGAGCCCATGCCTGACACCAGGAGCATCACTCTCTCCTGACCCCCAGACTGCCTTTCTGCATACTGTTCATAGTTTTAAGATTTCATGTCCCCTTCCCTTAGGTGTTTAACTACTGGCTGGATGACATGTACCTCAATAACCGGCTAGCTCTTCCAGTCAATTCCAGTCCAGCAATTATCTTTGCTCGTCAGCATTTCAAGGATGTAAATGACCAGCTGAGGTAATGTACTACAACTTTGCATCTTTTGCTAAATGAAAGGTTATTTTAAATGTACTCCTTTTACAAAAAGACAATCAACTTTCATTAAAAAATAAGGGCTGTAACCATTGAATGATTTCCTTCTAGGTCTGCTGAATAGTATCAGTATTCTAGCCCTTGCTGGGGGGCTCTAACCCTTTCTGGGGTTACTCATACTGATATTCAGAAATGAAAGGGTCATTACTTTTACATTTATTGCATGAAAAAAAAAATGCTATGGGATTTATAATTTTTAAAGGAACATTTGCAAAGTTTTGATTGTATAATTCAAGAAAATCATTTTGAAGTGGAAAAAATAAATACTAATTCCTCACACACTGTTTAAAAGAAAACAATTTTTAACGTACTATCACTATGACTTAAAGCAAACTGAAAAGGTCACACTGGCATTAAATTGTCCTTCTTAGGTGCCCAAAAGGGCACCAGAAAACAGGAGATCTCAGAATAAGAATTCAGAAATCGTTCCTCACCAAGAACACCGCTTCATTCAGGCCCATGCTTCCCAGCCTTGAACTGACCTTTCTCCTTTGAGCTGTTGTGGCCAATTACAATCATTTAAAAAGTTAAAAGGTAAGCAAGTAGTCAAGAACAGAAAATACCTCTCCAGATACCCTTAAAACAGGATTCCATTCTTCAGCCTTTGCCAAAATATTTTCTCCTTTTAAAACAGTAAACCAGATCAGATTTACCCTCACATAGTGCAATTCTCCTCTTTGCTTTTAGCACTCTCTAGCTGCTCATTACTGAAGGAATTATCTGAATGTGAATTTATGCTATTCTAAAACAGGCAGAACCTTGAAGCCAATGTGTTATTTTAACATTTTCCATAGACAGCCAATGTATCTTTCTACTTTAAATATAACTGTAAATGCTCCCATTCATTACTGACAAAATTTACTGTGCACACAGCTTTCAAAAGACCTCCACTTTACATTTTATAATGCACATGTTTTAACACGGAAATATTTTTCCCAGAGCCTCCCTTTCAGACACAGTGCAAATGGGCAATGTCAAGAAATAATACACCTGCCCACAGCTCTGCAGAAAGAACATCTGCTTAGGACAGGAAGTACTCTAATAAATTGGACAGTTTAGGAGTATTGATATTGAAACCCATGTTAAGGATTCTATTAAATATTCAGCCTCTGCTCCCATTCTCTAAATAAATGCTTTCAGGCTTCTTCCTGTGGTAGTCTGTTTAACCATTTGAAGGGACCATCTCTAGGATTTCATATTCCTCTTGCCATGAATTAATTGGGGTTTGGGTGAGGCCAGGGGACTCTTTTTTGCCAAGCCAGGCAGCTTTTTCTCCTTATGCTGCCATCAATCATTCAGACTCTCCTCTGCCTCTCAGAAACAGCCCAGTGTTGCCAAATAACAAAAGACTGATGTCATTTGTATTTGCTACTTGCAGGTTTGCTGCCAATCTCATTTCAGGAGTGCAAGACTATAAAGCTTTACTGGACACGTAAGTAGCTTGGAAGGAAAGCTACTGCTTGAGTATCCACAGAGCTTCTGACTCGAGGGTGCTCTAATGTGCTCAGTTAGGCTGCATTGTACCTTTCTACCATTTGGAAGGTCTGGGGATCCAACATGCTTCAGGGCAGGTGCCTCAGCAATTCTTTCATATTCTTTCTGCTTTATTACTGCAATCTAATAGGTTGGAGATGGATCATTTATGATGGCTGCCAGTCATCAGTCCAGCACATGCAGTGCAGCCCAAACAACACACACAATCTGTCTAACTGAGCTATTGAGAACACACCAGAAGTCTGTGCTCTCCACACATGAAGAGCAGCAGCACTGTGGTTAAACAGCCTTCACACCTCCCCTGGTACCACTGACCTGCCAGGAGAATGAAACCTTACCACAGTTAGGCTGGCTCAGTGGCAAGTAAAAATAAGAAGTTACTTATGCCATGGTTATTTTCTGCACACAAGAACAGGGGAAATCCATGGTTCTTGAAACCATGTATGAGGTAGCTTTTAACAACCACTGCTCCCCAAAGAACAGAAACAGTGGAGAGCCAAGCACAATGGATGCCACACTATATTAGGGAAGAAGCAATTTTTCTGTCTGGAAATACAGGAGGCCTATGTAATATGATTTAACCAATGCTTATTTGGATGAGGAAGAAAAAGTCCATGCTCAAACAGCAAAGTCCCTATTATCTATGAATTAGATAAAAGAAAGAAGAAGAGGCTGCTTGATTTTTCAATTTCAACAGTCTGGCAGCTACTCAGAAATTATAGGAGAGGTACTTATTTAAGAACATGTGCTTTTGTCCAAGATACACCATGCAACTGCATATACCAGTACTAGCACATTGTGAAGTACCTGTGCATACTAATGCAGTTCTCTGCATCTTTATCTGACAGCATCTGAGATGAGATAAAGACACCACATTGCTCAGACAAAGGATAATTTAAATTCTTACTATTCTGACCTCGCTACTTTAGACCCAAAGGCTTCTGTGATCAGATTTGCTTACTTTAAATCAATAATAATTTAAATCCTCACTACTGTACCTTCATATTGTTAGTACTGTTTGCTTATCACTCCCCCTATATAATTATGAGGACACCATAACTGTAGCATTTTCAGTTCCTTGTTGCTATTAAGGACTTCTATCAGTGAGTGTACTGCTAGCTTCTTTTGGATCATCCCACATGCAGATGTACAATACTCCAGTCCAAACCCAGGCATTAAACTGAAACTTTTAGATTTAACAGTGCAGATATTCCATGCAGTTGCCAGGACTAAGATTTCAAACAAAGCCTAAATTGCTCACATTAAAAAGTTGTAAGATCTTACACAGACATCTCCTAAATCAGTACTAGATTTTCTGGTGCCATTAATAAGTCAACACCTTTCTTAGCTGCTATAATTACAGATTGTCTTATCTAAATCCACCATGCTATTCCACTAATTTTGATCATTATAGATTCTCTTTAAAACTCTGTTAAATGTAAGAGAATTTCTGCATTATGCAAAATATAGGAGAAAGAGAACACTAATAACCCTGTTTTGCTAATAAGGAACAACAACAAAAAAGCACTTGTACAAGGAAGTAAGAGTTTGAGAGCCAAGAACTAAAGTGGATATCCCTGTTTTAGAACTGTAAGTTCCAAAGAGGCAGCTAAACAAGATAAACGATCATAAAGCTTTACCCTGTATCAGCTGTATGTAGTGTGTGTTTCTTTGCCCCTGTTCCTCTCCAGCAGGCTGGAAACATAGTCCTCTTCTGCTGAAGGAAAACCTCAGCACCACAAGATCTTCCTCCTATAATCTTGGCAGCCTCTTCTGAACACCAGCACCATTATTTACTGGGGCAATGTCAATGGGATATTTTAGAATCCATAAAAAGGGAAAGAAAGAAGTTAGCACAATTAATGTGGGTTTGTTGTTTTTTGTTTTGTTTTTTGGTTTTTTTTTTTTCTTATTTCTGGTCACTAAAGAAGCCTTTTTAGTGGATTTTTTCACATGCCTTCCAATAGAAAAGAAATAGGTTTTCAGCATTTGTTACCCCGTATGTCTAACTAAGGGTTATCACATAAGTGAAGCTCTGTGGAAAACAGAAATGCCCTCTGTATTGCCCCAGCCATTCCTGTTCACCAGGCAAGGCCCTCTCACACACCCCCTCAGCACTCTGCACAGTACAGGGCCACCGTGACCTGCAGTGAATTTCACCAGTACCGTTTTCCAAGTTCCTATGTCTTTTCCACCTGTTTGGCTGACTTCTGTCCTGGCAAGTTTCCAGGGTCCCATCTAGGCAGGTTTCTCAGGCACACTGCAAAGCTGCCTCTGACCTGCTATTCTTTCAATTTCCACTGGGGGATAATTCAATCACTTAATGAATATGCATGAAGCTGCCAGGAAAGATGTATTTAACTTTGGCATGGGAATTCATCTATTCCCCTTATACTGTAATCTTGTTTTATTATTCAATTTGTGTTGATCTAATTGTAACAGAACAAAGGACAGATTAGATTTCTTTTCCTCTCTGTCTCTCTCTTCCCTCTTTCCTCCCCCTTTTCCTCTGGCTTTGTTTTTCTTCTCTCTCTCCAGCCATGTTTTACCTGTTGATTTTGCTCGTGGACAGCTGTCTGGTCATCCTCTCTGTATGAAGCAATACTATGGGCTCTTTTCTTCCTATCGTCTTCCAGGACATACCAAAGATACCCTTGTGGCCCAGAAAAGCAGTATAATGCCAGAACCAGAGCACATCATTGTTGCTTGTAACAACCAGGTAAATGAGTATTCTTTTTTTGTACCTTTCATAGTACATATTTCTTAGATTGCTTAAATTCACTCAAGAGGAGCCTAATCTCATCATTGTTTAGAAACACAATTACCATACTACGTATGAGCTCACTTCTTACCAAGCATTTGCTGTCAGTATTTCCAAAAGATGCTTCTGCAGCATTTTTGTCCTTTAGCCCACATTATGTTTCAAGTACAGTGATACAGAAAGGAGGAATGTGGCAGAATGCATTTGCTTTCTCATTCAAAAAATTGTGTTTATTAACAGAGATGAAACCACAGAGAAAAAAATCTTACTGGAGTGCATTTGCTGGAAATGCTCTTCTCTTGGCAGTCAAGCATTGGCAACAACACATGGCATATATGCCACCATCCCATGTAGGGGGGCCTAAGCTGTACCTGAAGTAGATAGCACAAGTGCAGGCAGAAGTACTGGAGCAGCAGAATGAACCTGCCCCAATCAAAAATGCTGTCAAGTAGCACTGTATATTGGCTAGGCAGAGTACCTTATCACCCAGCTTAGCATTTGTAGTACTGGAGCCATGGCTACAATCCCCCTTGGAGTGAAGGAGTAGATTCCAGTGCCCCCTTTTCCAGGAAGTCCTGTTTCTCACCTCAATGGGAAGTTCTCTAGATTCTCTAAGTTATTTTTAAACAAATAATACATAAACAAATAATACCATTAAAAATTATTTAGATCCTTCCTGATTTTGTCTCTTCATGTTTTTTTTAAGCTTATTTAAATAAGGTATGTTTTATTTAAGCTTAATACACGGTGTAAGTCCCTTATAGCAACCAGCATTACAGTGGTGTAAAAACACAGGACAGGTGAGCCCTGTGCCAGTCCCCAGTGTTTATGTACTCTGTTACCTGCAGACCTGGCTCTCCAGGCAGGACTTGAGCATCTCAACACCTACCCAGGCAAAAGCACGATGTTGGACCAGTAAGGGTTCAACCCATCTGTGACTGTTCCTCTGACTTCTGTCATTTTTTTGCAGTTTTTTGTTTTGGATGTTGTCATTAATTTCCGTCGTCTCAGTGAGGGAGATCTTTTCACTCAGTTACAAAAGATAGCCAAAATGGCAGAGAATGAAGAGGAAATGCTGCCTCCAATTGGCCTGCTGACAACAGATGGAAGGACAGAGTGGGCAGAGGCCAGGACGATCCTTATGAAAGGTTAGCAGCAGCAATTCCAGCTTTCTCCACCATCTTCCTCCTCACCATCATTGCCTTTCTCTGCTGGGAGTGAACACTACAGCAAATATAGGACTGAATGTGCAACCTCACTGCTGAGTTTTTCTAGCAGGAGGAAATTCAATATCTGTAAGTGTTCAGATGTGTGTTGCCAGGGAATCAGCAGAAATGGTTTGACCCTTTGGCTGTGTATGTTTAAGTGTTACACCATGTATATAGCTCTCATTCCATTCTTTGTTTTCCATCACATAAATTACATTACATCAGATTGTGTGATTTGTCTCTTTCTTCACATCCATTTTGTACCAATAGGAATGATGAATCCTCTTAGCTTTTAGCAATTGTTCTCCATCTCATGGACTTTTTTCATCTCATCTAACAAAGGCACCTACAAGGTAACACCTATTGAATCTAGCTGTATACTCTCTCTAGTCAATAGAGAAAACCAGAAAGTACTAGGGTTGATTAATTCAAACCTTAAGGAAGTATCAAGAAGAGGTGACACCAGTTACTTTCTGAGGATAGTTATCTCTTTCAACAACAGGTATCATTCAGCTGTCTTGGATTCTGGACTTAAATGCCTGACTTTGAAACAGATGAAAATTAAGAGTGGGATTAGTCACCTGTATCATATCACATCTTATATATTTTACACTGAGGCTAAGTGATGTAAATGCCTTCTTTGTGCCATTTTAGATGACTTACATATTCATTTTTCTCTCCTGAAAAAAAAAACGTTAAGTCATGTCTTTTTTGTTCAATTCATCAATGCTACAGAAAATATTGCTGTTTTACCTATGCTCTGGAGTATACAAGAGTTGCCAATAGTCTCAAAGTATGTTTACTATCCCAAGGAAGATCTTTCATTCTCTTATTCAAGTTTATCTGTGCTTATAATAACTCTATATAGATAAACACACAAACACACATAGAGTCCTAGCACGGTTACATGGCACCAGTCTAATCTTCAGGCTTTCCCCTCCCCTTCTTTTCCTTTTAAAACAGTAGGGAAAAGATTCCCCATTATAATGAAATGTGAGAGAAGCCATAGTCATTTGTGTTCATGCCATGCTTTAAAGTAAAACTGAATACCTTGAAAAGTGCAGGAAAATCATCTTTGTAAGCCTGCATCACCCTAAAGAAAAAGGACAAAATAACAAAAACTAGCAGAACCATCTCTGTAGTAGTTTTGGATTGCCTGGTATTTGCCAAAATATTCATTTTAATGAGGAAAAAAGCCAACTCGGTTATGCAGCTGAAAAACAACCCATAGATTCTGAACTAGCAAATATCACAGCACTATGATGTGAGCCTTCTCTAATCTAATCAGGAATCCCATCCTAGACCACTCATACTAGCACAGGACCTCTATACAGTATAATGCATTGTTGTTACACATGGATACATGATTATAAACAGCCCTCTTTCTTTTCTTTGGCAAAATGTTCGTAGAACTAACAGAGGAAGAGAAATGCCTCTAGTGAAGAGCATGAGGTGAAGAGGTCACTACAACTGTTCTGTATGGGGCAAGGAAAGTGAAGATGTTTTGGAACAGAGAAGACTTATACAGCACTTTGCAGAGGTTATGAAAGAAATATATGTATGCACAGACCTACAAGTAGAGGATAGGTCTTCAAGGTGAAGAAGAAGAAGAAGAAGAAATTGTAAAACCCCAGCCATCACTGGTTTATGAACACATTTAGTATTTTATAGAATCATAGAATAGTTAGGGTTGGAAAGAACCTTAAAATCATCTACTTCCAAACCCCCTGCCATGGGCAAGGACACCTCACACTAAACCATGCCACACAAGGCTTCGTCCAACCTGGCCTTGAACACTGCCAGGGATGGAGCACTCACAACTCACTCCCCTAAGTAGAGGAAATAAATTCTTGTTGCTACAGGGGCTGCTGTCCCATGCATACTATAACTGAATTTCATTCAGACCTGTCATCTTATATTTTCCTTTTAAAAAGAAAACCCAAAACCTCCAAGTAACTAAAAGCTGACCTGCCAATTCAATGCAATTATGTGCATTAGAAAGGCAGAAGGACAAGAAATATCTTGCAGGGCTTTAGGCTTATTCTCATGCTTTTCCTGTTTTAGCTCTTTCTGGAAATACTTGTTTTCCATCCCCAGTCATGGTTCGTGAGTTCTTGCACAGTTCATTGCCTGCTTTACATGATAATTTTTTCAGTGTTTGATCAGCTTTCTGGACCTATCTGTTTCTCTGTAAGGGCAGCTTTCCCCTACTTCTCTGTTTCTAGCAGAGCTTAATTTTCTTCACTCTAATATTTAGACTCAAGATACCTGAAGCCATATGTCAGAATAAGGGCTTCATATCTGTCAAAGACATGTGGACAGCAGACACAATAAAATATATATAAACCTATCTGACAACAAAAAGCAGAATGCTGAGCAATCTGTGAGCAGTTTGTAAATCACTATCCAAGCAGTTTTTCCTTGTCCAGCAGCTGATGTATATGGAGCAATTTCCATTCACAGGGATGTTTTCAGTCTTTGTACCCAGACCATCAGTGGAATAAATACACAATTCCGGTCAGCCCTGTGTCAGATACCAGAAGAGCTTTACAGCCAAGAGAACAGGGACATGTCTTCTCCCTTATAAAGCTTCTAAAAGCCTTTGAAGACAATTCATACATCACCGCAACACAGATCACTGGCAGAAAGCTCAATCTATCTGCATTTCCCACCAATTTCAATCTCCTGGCTCAAGTTTTTGTAGGAGTTGATAGGAACACCAGAACTCTGCTTCTGTGGGCAAGGGAAGACAACACACTGTGCTGTGCCAGGTGCCCACACAATGTGCATATAGTCAGGCTGGCACCAGACAGCAATACACAGAGCTTCACCATAACCTAGAAGAGGCCACTTCTATATACGAGAAGCTCCCCCCTTCTCATATATTTGTGCTCTGTTTTACCACATTGCATCTACAGAATGAACCTAGGCGATTACAAGCATCTGGGATTCTTTTTCTAGCTTCTCACTAATCTATTTTACTCGTTTTGGGAAGGTACATCTTTTCTTACTTTGAAAAATGCTCTTCTTTCAGAGGGTAAAGTTACTTCTTATATTTACAGACATTAAAAACCTGCACATTTTAAAATAGCTCCATATTTAAAATGCAAATCAGAATTGCTTCTTTTTGAATATTTTTTCCATCTTTTCAGCTAAAATCACCTCTGGAATTGAGCACAAATTTAGTAAACTTATTACAGACTTTCAAGAAGGTTTGATCAATATGAATTCATACCTTTAGTTAAGAATAATCTTAAAAACATCTAACAAAACCAGCAGATGAAAGCTGATCTGTTAAGAATGGAAGGAAATTTAAGTTGTTTGAAAGGCCTTTTT
The DNA here is from genome assembly GCA_002631895.1 of Agapornis roseicollis. Lineage (NCBI taxonomy): Eukaryota > Metazoa > Chordata > Aves > Psittaciformes > Psittacidae > Agapornis > Agapornis roseicollis. The sequence continues at coordinate 321,010 of NDXB01006275.1, read as the reverse complement.
CCTTTGATCTTGTTAATAACCATTCAACAGCAAGTAACGATGTTATATGCTTTTGAATAAACCAAGTTCTTGTTATAGGTTCCACACCTTTATCCTTTCAATTTAGAACTGTAGTAAGTGCTCATGATTAAATACTTCCTATGCCTCTAACCAGCCCCCAGAAGCAAGCACACCTTTATTTTCCTAACATTTCTGAAGTAAAGAAACTGATAACAAACCCCCCACATAAATATAGCATAAATAAGGAGGAAAGCACTGAAAACAATGTAAAAATAGCCTCTGTAGTTCACCTGTAAAAGCAAGATTGACAGGATAGGGAAAAGAAAGAGAGACAGAAAAAGCACATTTTATTCAGCAGTGTACTAGTGATAAGAGGGAAGAGGAATGTGGCAACCCATGGTTTGGCAATATCACGCTCAGAATCTAAACATCACAATCTCATCTACAGATGTTTCCTTGCAATATGCACAGTCCAGGGCTTATTTCTCTAAAGTACAAGAAATTACATAGGATAGGAAAGAGAAGAGAAATTTGATATAAGAACACAAAAACAACATGGGCCCTGCTGTTCTGTGTCCAGAAAAGGATTTTAATCAAAGAACTGCACAAAACCAGTATGGGCCCAGCTGTTCCAGAACAGAATACTGTAGCAATAGTGTGAGCATTGAAATTCTCTATTTTCCATCTGTCCTCACTGTTATACATAAAATAAGTAAGTATTGCTGGTGTTAAGACTAAAATAGATCTATCTTGTAATACAATTACTTTAGGAAAGGAAAGACAGAAAAAGAAAGTGGATATTATTGAATCATATGAAAGATCCACAGCAATACTGCAAAAGTTAACACATGAACGAATGCCTCAATGTCGTATTTCCTTGCATTGATATGTTCTGCTGTTGAGAGAACTCTGCAGATACCAGCTCTTTGCAGAGTCAGGGTCAGATAACCTCAATGCTCTCCAAGATAAAAGGGTTCCCAGCCAGCCCTGCACTGCAGGTAAGAGGATGTGAACATTTCATTTTTTTATCCCTAGACTCTACTAACCGCGACTCTCTTGACATGATTGAACGGTGCATATGCCTCATGTGCCTGGACAGCCCAAGTGGGGTGGAACTCAGTGATACGAACATGGCATTGCAACTGCTACATGGTGGAGGCTACCACAAAAACGGGGCCAATCGTTGGTATGACAAACCCATGCAGGTAAAAACCTCACAGTACTATGACATTACTTGCACATAATGCCACCAGGTGCCCCCATGATAGGGACCACTTGATTTTAAGTGGGAGAAGAAGAGGAAGGTGGTGTCAGCATCTGTCAAGGCAGGGCTGGTGCAAGCAGCACTGTTCCTTGCAAGGCAGCAGAAGCAGACCTACTGCCTTGCTGTAGTAGCTGGAGTGCCTTCTCCAACACAGGTATGCTTTCACCTTACCTGAAATTGCCCTTTGCACTTGAAGAGGTAGACAGATACAGAGACATACAGGAAGACATCTAACAAAAAAACCCAAACCAGTGTGCATTCAGTTACACCAAATCAAATTAAATACAAATTCTGTACTAGCATCCCAGAACAAAAAAGAAAAGCATAATAGCTTTCTGTGTTTTCTCACACATTTTCCTGACAACCTAAAAATACTACTGCTTATAATTTAGCATGTGTTTAAGCTACCATTAAGTTCTCACTTAACAGAGTGTTTACTTATTTAGTGACATCCTTGTTGAGACTTTACTGGAAGCATTGATTTCTCCAGCACTTTTGCCTTTTTCCCCTATCAGATTTTGATTGTCATAGTTGAAAGGGTTGCACTGTTATTTTCACATTTTGCAATGACCCATGATGAAGCAATATATTAATCTCCAACTGTTAACAATGCTGACACCTCATGAAAAACTGAAGAAAGCCCTGACTGATACACGGCTCATGGCAAAAGCAACAATCATTGCACATCTAAGAACAGCAACAAGAAAAGAGAAACCACTAATTTCACCTGCACAGGCTTAACCTAGTGCAAATACATTCCAATAGTCATTCCTGATTTATGCCATTACAAATGATGTTATTAGCAGACTGTGTTTATTACTATATGTGTTTTTAAAGGACAAACCATTTGTCTTTAGTTAGAACCCTGTTATATGCAGGTCCACAAGTTGAGATGTTTCAAGTAGCTGAGAATAAACAAGATATTCTTTTTCTTTATGATCAGAAGGTAGCAGAAAGCACATAAATTTGCCTAGTATACAAGAGAGCTTCAAACATCCAGATGTATTCAGCCCAGAAGTAGTTCAAAGACAAAGAGAAATTCTTAGGGGAAAAAGATCCCATTTTCTTTCATGCAAACACTGATTATGCAGGAAGCCCTTCTTGCAGGACTTCCCATACTCTTCTACAACTTTGTAGTAAGGCATCAGAAAACACCCAGGTAAACTTGCTGCATCACACACCCACTTTGTGAAAGGCTCATGGGAACCAGGAAGGCAGGATGTGTATGTGTGACACAAACACACAGAATGAGGAGGATAGGAGGAGTCCAGCCAAAGACATTTCAAAAGAAGCAGGGGGAAAGTCCAGGAAAAGGACAGGAAACAAGTGAGACAAGTTTGAGTTTTGTTCTAGACAGCTGCTTTTGTTTGAGATGCACAAGTAACCAGCCACATGGGCGTATCACAGAACCACAGTGCAGCAGGTTAAGTGCCACCAGTCATACCATGTGTATGCAATGAAATCAGGAATGAAGGCAAGTAAGAGGGGAATGAAGAAGACACCACACGAAAAATGAAAGAGGGAGCAGGCCAGTAAAACAAGCTATGAGAAAGCTATCAAATAAGGATGAGTTTGCTCATTTGATATGATATTTGTAATAAAATGTGATCCTATGGGACTTCCCAGATACAGAAGTGCCCCCAGACATGGAAAGAAAACCTCAGCCTTTCTATTGTTGGGCTTTTTCTGCCACAAAGCAGATGCTAAATCTGATTTTGGGACTCCAGTGGGGATTGCTAAAATGTATATTCTCACAGGACTCAGTTTGAAATAGCAGCATGAAAGGTATCCAATGCAGCACCATTCATGGGACAAGAAAGTCTCCTGCAGTAAGTCTGTAAGTCACCCAATGATCTGTAAGTTGAGGAAGTTCCTGATATGAGCAATAAGAAAACCACAGGAGAACATCTTTTCTTTTTTTTAGGTTGCCACCATGGATAACTTCCCCAGAACATGATTTATTCCCTATATATCTTGCACTTGTTCTTTTCCTTGCTTAGTTTGTGGTAGGAAGAGATGGCGTCTGCGGTACCGTGTGTGAACATTCCCCTTTCGATGGCATCGTACTGGTGCAGTGCACTGAACACTTGCTCAAGCACATGTGAGTCTCCATTCAGTACAGCTATTGTACCCACTCCGGGAAGCCTCTGCCAATGGCAAATTCCCCCTGATGTACAGGGCCATTAAGACCCACACAACTGCTGGAAACCAGTCATTTGCCTGCTAAAAACCCCCAGTGCTTTACAAAGACATTATTGCTGTGACCTTAATGACTTTTCTCTCACATTTTAACAGGAAAGAAAGTTCCAAGAAACTAGTCCGAGCTGATTCAGTGACTGAGCTTCCTGCTCCACGGAGACTAAGATGGAAATGCTCCCCTGAAATTCAGACACATTTGGCATCAGCAGCAGAAAAACTCCAAAGGTAGAACAGATGCCTCATTTTTGTCAGCAATGATTGCAATCTGGGAATTGTCCAGCATATTGTGTGCTGGCATGGGTTTCCTCCTGCAGAGCTCTCCCTGCCCTCCAACTCCTCCCCATCTTCCCAAGCTGGACATACCTAGCATCTCTTTGCAGGATGGCAACCTAAATGGCTGGAACTACTTCACTGTATTCAGGAATTGGTTTACATTGTTTTCTTTCCATGTAAATATTATGAAAGTGAAAGACCACTGTAGAAACATTTGAGCCCTATTTACACGGGATGCAAACAGTGCGGGCCCTATGGCTTTGAGGATGCATTTTATGGGTTTCACCTGACTAAAGCCGAAGCCAGGGCAATGGGGAATATGTATATGGGACAGCAGAAAACAACTGGTTTGAATAAACAATTTGAATTCAGGAGTATAATTTGTTTGCATCCATGTTACTGCTACAAAGGTTAGTTCTTTTGACTGTGTTTGCAGGCTGTAAAATATTTGCATGGTATTTGGGAGGGGTGGATGGCAATAAGATTTTTTTTTCCCCTCAAATTATTTCATTTCAACACTCAGGCCTGTGCTCTCCCTGCAGAGAATTAACACACAGTCTGCCTGGTCAGCTGTAAGTATGTCCAGTGTGACTACGTTAGATGAGACCTCAAAGTGGTCTCATACACAAGAGTATGAAGACTTTCAGGATGCAGAGTAATTCCTTTTTGGTTTTAAATAAAGGTAGCAGTCCTCTACATTGAAACTTGCAAGGAGCTTACAGCCTTGTTCAGGTTTTAAATACACCCATTTCCCACACTAGTAAATCTCATGAACTTGTTGAGAACAAAGGAGGCCCTCGCTTAGGCTTCAGGAGCAGAAACGCTGGGTTTAAAAAAAAAAAAAAGGTGTTTTAATCAGGTACTTGAATGAACAGAATGTGACCCAAGTGCCACAGCTCATGGTAAGGCTGCAGATAACAAGCCCAGTCTAGAGCCTATATGAATAAAAATTACCGATTAGGAGCAAGTTACCAAAGACGGGGGCTGCCTGCAGAGCAGGAACCCACTCATCTCCAAGTAGGCACACGCAGGAAATGATCTCTGGGTTTTACTTGCAAATGGAAACAGAACAAGAAATTCTTGTGGCTCCCCCCACAGTAACTACCTCTGCTTGTTTTCCAGGATAGTAAATAATCTTGACTTCATTGCCTACAAGTTTGAAAACTATGGAAAGGAATTTATTAAGAAACAGAAGATTAGCCCCGATGCCTACATTCAAGTGGCACTTCAGCTGGCATTTTACAGGTAAGGTTAATACAACTCTTAGGAACAAGGCAACACAAGAGGAGATTCACAGTTTGTGGGTTGTTTGGTTTTTTTCCTCAGCACCCAAACAATGGCCTCCTGCATGGCAGTGAGTGATCTTGCTTGTTGACTGTAGGTCAGACAAGAAAGAAATTGCTCTGAAACACAGCACTCCTTTCTTTCACTCCTTTTCCCTCTCCTTGCTCTACATTCCCATCCCTGTGTCCTACACATGCCATTCCCAGCTAGCATAGAGAAGAGAGTGAGAGGGTGCGGCAGGGAGTAGCTGCCAACTCTGCTAAACACAGCAGCAGAAGCAGCCAGGGAGTCCAAGTCCCTGGAGCAGAAACACACTTTCACCACTTTCTCCCACATAGCTTGGGAGGAACTGTGGCAGTAACCCATAGATCACCTCATATGCACCACTTGCACTGCAGAGCAAAAGGCATTCACAGAGAAAATCTTACAGCAGCATATCAGGTCAGAGTTCCTACACAGGTGGTAACTAATGCTGCTTCTTTCTTCATGGGCATCCCAAAATCTTATAACGTCCTCTAATTTCCAAGGTATTTTCTAAGTTAAATGCTCCTTTCTACATAGAACAGCTAATGCTCCAGCCTATTACGTGAATAATTCTTTATCAAGTCAAAGTACATCCTGAACTAGTCTTTACCTATTAAAAACCAGAGATGCCTAACATATTTTGTGTATTCCATTAACATCAGTTAAACATCTGTTTTGTGTACTCCATTAACCAAACTCCAACAATGACCTGGTTCAAGGTTTTCATCTGACCCCAGCCAGGATATAAATCCCATGCATGCAACAAAAACCTTAGGGTAAAACCCTAGGTTCTGAGACCTCTTCTTCAACTGGAAGACACAGTAGGTGTCCCAAAGTGAGGAATAGTACCTACATACCTGGACCCAAATTAAGCAATAGTCTTCACTCTGTTCTATTTGCTATGTGGGTTTTCATTCCAGCTCACTGTCTCAAATAACACCCTTTTAGTTTTCTATTTTTCATTCACACACAGAGTACATTTTTTTTCTAGTTTTAAATAAAACATATTTCAAGCCCATAAGTAAATGATTAATTACACTATTATTTTATGATGCAGTACAAATAAAACATTCCTTGAGATCTTTCAATAAATTTTAGTTTTACTAGCCTTGTTTTTACACAGCAGTTCATTTTTTACTGGCAATACATAACTAGAATGTATACAGCTGTATGCAGCTCCTCATATTAGAAAGGAGTGAGCATCCATCTTTTTTAAGTTTCTTATAGAATTCTATCAACATTAAGATGAATACTATGCAAAGAATAAAACTGTGGCTTGGTACAATAAAACGTACCCAGGCTGTATTTCTTTTAGTTTTTATGACTCCTTGAAAACAATTACTCTTTGTTTTTCTTACTTCATTCTCTCAGATGCCACAGGAGACTTGTCCCCACCTATGAAAGTGCTTCCATACGCAGATTTGACGAGGGCAGAGTCGACAATATTAGGTCCGCTACCTCAGAAGCATTTGCTTTTGTAAAAGCAATGACTGATGAGAAGACAGCTCTATCGGTATGTTGGTCTGGCTCCCTCTGCCTCCTTTGGCAAAATACTAAGAAAATAATGCATATATGATCCCCAGTCTCCCACTTTGCAACCATTAACTGGGAACATAAAGGCAAAGGGCAGGGTAGCAAGCCTTACACGATTTGAGGTTTTGTGCAGACCAACCACTAAGCTAAATATATATATTTCCTTATTTTTACTTAAGCATCCAAAGGACTCAGAGGTGCCCAAACATGGCATTATAAGAAAAAGAAACAAATTTCTGATTTTAGATTTGGTACTGTCTTCTGAATGATCCATCATCAGATTGAAATTAAGCTCCCTGGAGAGGCCTAGGCTGAGCACGATCAGTTCAGGGTCATTATACTGCCACACCAGGGGAATTGCCTGGCAGGCCCCTGCGGTAGATTGCTCTGCTGCAGATTGTGATGTGTGAAGTGATATAAATCACATGCTTTGATTTCTGGATTAGGTGTACATGTTCTGTCTGATCTATCTGTCTGGCTGATCTTTTTGGGTTTAAAGGCACGTTTTTACCAAATAGTTTTATAGGATCCTCAAGGGGGCTGACCCTTCACAGTGAAAAAAGTCATTAAGCTAATGAAACAACTCTCCAAACTGTTCTGACATCATCCTACAAAAAGAAAAACCAAGCTGCTTTTCTTTGAGGCACCACCATCTGTTTGCCAGAAGCATGAGAACTGTACTTAATAGATGGGGATGCAAGAGGTACAGCTGAGACTATAGCTGCACAAACAGCTTTGTGCACTGTCCCGCCTGCCATCCCCAGAGAGCCTCCTCCAATGTCTCTCTACGTGCTGCTTCCACCCACTGCACTTCGCTGCTGTACAGGGAATTTCCAGGTGGCTCTTTAGATGCAAAACACTGCCACAATGTGGATTATTTTGCACGGTAAACCCACTCCAGTGGCAACAGCCCACATGGCTGTGCTTTTGAATCTGACATAGCACTGCTCACAGTATTGCTGGGCGATGAGTGGATTAAGTGCAAATTAATGAAATAATGTAAATCAAGCTCTAATGTCCAAGAGGGTGAGGAAAATTTGCCCAGAGAAGTGCTCTATTCCTTCACTGCTTCATCAGTCTCCTTAAGGTTACCATGCCCAGAGCTTAGCTCATGATTAAACAAGACTCAAGTAAGTTCCATGTTAAAATGATAACTCAAAGGAAACATGAAGTAATAATTCAACGTACTGAGTGGGTAATTCAGGGCAGATTATGATAACTCAAAGGAAACATGAAGTAATAATTCAACGTACTGAGTGGGTAATTCAGGGCAGATTATGATAACTCAAAGAAAACATGAAGTAATAATTCAACGTACTGAGTGGGTAATTCAGGGCAGATTGTGACCGTACTATTACACATAATAGTGACTATCATACAGCAGAGAAGAAACTTTTATTTGCTATCAGTGTCCTGTCCGACAACATGATTTGTAATCAGATTTCCTTAGAAGCTGCTGTCATCTTTGCACACCTTCCCCTCCACACTTGGGTGCTCAGCATACCCACAAGCCCCAATGCACACTGCTGCAGGCTGACTGTAGTTCTAGGAGGAGCCAGCCTGCTTCTAGTAGGTTGTTTTGTCAGATCCTTCTTGTTCCCTCTAACAACCTCTTCCCAAGGTCCTTAGTCCAACCCTTTCTGATTTCTGCAGATCTACCAAAGCTTCTCACTGTTTTACCATGCAAATCTGAGATTATGCCGATGCTTCACAGCACCCTAAACTGTACGGCTTCACACAAGCAAGCAGAAGAATGCCACGTATGTCTAGAGTGAGCTCAGGCTCAGCTCCAAAATCTTTACATTGAATGACTTGGCAGTACCAAACAGGAAGAATAATGGTTTCTTTCCCTCTCCCCTAAAAAACCTGCAAACATAACAAAAACCAATCCACTGTCAGCTTTCCTACCTTATTGCCCACTGAGAGATGCAAAAGACATTTAAACTGATCTGTGAGCATTCCTTCTAACAAACTTTTAGAAACCTTGGTTTTGATGTGAACATCTTTGTCTTTCAGTTCAAACCTATGTATATTACTACCACAGAATAATTAGAAATGAAATTCACTTAACAAACCCTATTCCAACTCTCATTCTTTAGGCCTACGTATTGTGTCTGGATATGAAGGGGTTAAATCAGTTTTTTGCACAAATAGATACATCCCTTGGTTTCAGCAGCCTTGAACTCCCCAAAATACTGTTTGTTAGTAGCCATTAATCCAAATCAAATGAAAAACAAATTTCTATCTGATGCTAATAAAAATGATCTTCAAACGATAACTAGAACAGCCAAAGATTGATCAAATCGGACTGATTCTCTAGCAGGAGAAATAACTCATGTATTTGACACTTGCTGTAAAGGAAGCAGCAACTGACACTTCAGAGGTTGCTTGAATAGCTGTAAATTAATCAGATTTAAAGACTGCATTTGGTAATTTAATCTGTATAAGGGAACTAAGGCCTAACTCTGTCCCTGTGAAAAAATATCAGACTCTGTACTTCGAAGGCCCCTGGTGGTGGCCTTGAATTGTTTTTAAAACGGGTTCTTTGTTCAAAAGATCATTCATCGTCCATAGGAGCTGAAGGTTCCCTGCTTATCTGGAGGCCCAGCCATTTCTGCTTGTTTCAGGGTCACCCAAAGTTGCAGTGTCGGGCTTGATGTACTGCAGGGCAGCACTTCCTGGGATTGTTTCCTTAATATAAAAGGCTGCCATTTGACAGGAGTCTAAATTTACTGGCTTGTTATCTGAAATGTGAGGCATCTGTGGAGGGTAGAGCAGCCTTGGAAAATTTTAGATGACCTTTCACACAGGGGAGTAATTTTTGACTGGCTAGTAAAATGTCAGTAATGGCTTTCATTAATATCACTGTCATTGTCTAGATAAACTATTTTGGAGGAGACGGACTACCTGGGTGTTTTGAAAACACTGAATTACACTAGGCAATAATTTTCCCTACTTCAGAGTGATTCAATTAGTAATAACCTACACCCCAAAAAATCCATGGAAGAAATCCACAAAAGGAACTGCAGGTCCTTCCTTGACTTCAGACCACCACCATCAAACCTGTTCAACCCTTGCACAATCAGACACTGTTGCTGATCAGGATATTGAATCCCTGTGGCTTTTTGTTTATAAAGAGTACTTACACCTCAGCCAGGAACAAGAGACATTTGAGAGCACTTGCTGGTGTGTGGCTCGTAAACTGATGTAAGATGCTATTTCATTGAGAGTTTATTCAATAATAAGGTATATTTTCATTCCCCCGACAGGATTCTGGGAAGATGCAGAGATTTAAGGAAGCAATTGAAGCTCAGACTAATTACACTATTCTGGTAAGTAAAACACTGCTTTGCCTGAATAAGGACTGGTTAGTTTTTTCAAGAAAAGTACGAAGATACAGTCATTAACTATGTGAGCAAGAGAAAATGTGGACATCTCTAAATAGGAAAGTACCTGCTATGTCACACTTAGGAACATTTCTAATGGCCTGAATAGCATCCAAATAGCCATATTCAACTAACCTCACCTTAGAAAGTACTTCCTGGAAAGCAAGATAACGAAGTTCTGCGTTAGACATCAGTGGCAAGACCATCACTCTAGGGTACATGGGGAATATGCATCTGTAATACATTCATTACTTGTATCTGTGTCATAATTAGGAGTCCCAGACACAAATCAGGATTCCACAAAGCCTGGTGCTATACAAATTAACGATTAAAAAATGGCCTTCATCTTAAAGAGCTTGCAATAAAAATTTAATAAAAGGATTTATTTTTTTTTTTACTATGGAAAGATTTGAAAGGGAGAACAGTATCCAGGTGAAATGAGACTTTATTCTGTGCCCTGTGATCAACATGAAATGTTAGGCATGAAGAAAACCAAGAAAATTAGCCACAGGGTATTCTAATGTGGTAATGCAAGTATACAGCCAAAAGACTTCTCAAGATGAGAAGCAAGCAAGGCTTAAAAGCAACCCACTTAACTGCTGTGTAACATGCATGAAAAATAAAACTCCAACAGCAAAATCCAGATCCCCAAAAATTAAAGATATTTAGCCCCATAAGCTATAATGTTACAGACAAGCTCAAGATACTTGTAACACATCAGGAACTTTGGGTTTGGTTGGGTTTTTTTTTCCACCCTAAAACTAACTATTTATTAATTCTCTTATGTTTTTCTTCCCTAGAGGAGAGAAGTCCCTATCTGGGACCTGATCCTCAGATGTACTAGTATTGTGGAAAGTGTATTCTGGTATTCCCAAGTGGTATTTCTAACAAAGGTCATTAACAATGGGGGAATGATTATAGTGAGTTCTCTTTTAAGGACCTGAATGTAGTGTCTAATAAAAGGAAGAGATGACCTCCAGTGAAGAAATCAGTTTAGTATCAAACACAACCCCTTTTCTCTTGATTAAAAATGAGACCATTCAGCTTTGGTAATGCTCAGCATCCCACTGTGCCAAGACAAAGCACAGATTTCCTCCACAAACGACTTGGCCAAACCACTTATGAAATTAGTAAATGTTAATAACTAGTTATGTTAAGTGAGTTTGCTACCTATGGTTTTCCCTCAGACCATTGCCTAAACAAACCCACATTGCTGATTACTGTTTGAATATTCATAATATTTGAGAAATCTTTCACTTCCAGAGGTGGTTTTAAAGGTATACTCAGAGCATGGTGAGGTGAAGTGTTGCTTTCAGGCAGCATTTATTCCTGAGACTGTGAAACAAAAGAAGCGGTGAGGGCAGGGGAGAAAACAAACCAGTTTCATGTTTCAAGCCTTGTGCTGGGAGCCCACCTCTTAGGAGCTGAGACTCCAGGTCATCCATAATTGAGAGGCAAGTCTGACTTCAGGGCAACTATCTTACCCGAACTATCTCAGGGTAGTCTCACAACACAGCATAGCCGTACATCTACTAGGGCACAACCAATGAAGTTGGGCAGGATATTAGAATTGCCACTAGAAAAATTAATTTATCTTTAAATTTAAAAAGCCCTCCAAGTATTTCTAGTCACCAAGCTCCCCCTTTTTTCTCAAAAAAGAATAATGCAATTGTTGTGCCTTTAAACTATGGGCAAGACTTACATGATCTGACTAAATCATGTGTAACAGACTGAAATGTAATAGATCTGAAGAAAACCAAAAAGAATCTACTTTGTAAAAAAAAAATAAAAAAGGCAATTTAATGATTTTATTTCCCCTTGTTAGGGCTCACTAGTAGCATTGCTATCTTAAATGTGGAGCTCTCAAATTCAATTTAGCACACTTTTTTCCTAAGCGTTGACTCACAGTTTATTTCGTTAGCCTGTCTCGGGCTCTCTTCAGACATGACAGTGATCTATGTTGCAAAAATGTCATTGCTAACAGCCTTATAAATCTTGTGTGATGGCAAAATATTTCCTTTGATTATCAAGTTAGTTTCCCTCTATGGGAAAAACAACATAAACACTGACCTGATGTCCAGTACTTTTTTGCAAGCATCCTTGCTTCATTTGGGATGATGAACAAATAGCCCATTTACCAGTGGGTGCGTACTCCTTAATAAACCAGATTATGCAATCCCAGCCCCCTGCAACAAGCACTTATTAGTGATTAGAATGATTCTGTCCTTAAGAGAAGAAAACTTGCACATTTCTTTTTTTAATCCTCCCCTTAAGAGGAAAGCCAAGCCTATGCTCTTTTTCAAACCCTGCCTTCTCTTAGGTTGCTTATTTCCCTTGTTACGAGGGGCCTGTGCCACAAAGATATCAGTTCTGCTCTCAGTGTAGTACAATGTCCCTTGTTCAGCTTTCCCTTCCTGCATGACTTCAGCCTGTTACCAGGCATGAGCTCAATCCTCATAATCAATGCTCTTACCAGCATAGAATAGACCCAGACTGAACAATTTTAAATGCATGTTCTAATCTCAGGCAATTCCTGACCAGTTGGAACAAATTTTGATCTGGTTTCCTAAAGAAACAAAACTCTGTAACTATCATGCCTGCCCATCTCCCACTGTTGACTTTTGATCCCATTAGCCATCTTCAATGACATTTACTAGCAGGGAAAGATCTTAAGCTAAAAAATTCCAAGCACAGCAGGCTCATGGGAGAAAGACTGGGCTGCAGGCTGGGCAGTAGTCCTTGTGAGCTGGCTAGCTGACTACCAGTGTTCCCTTGCTGCTAACGTTCAGCCGCTGCACATGCTGCCAACCACCTCACCTGTAGCCATAAAGCGTGAAATTTGGGACATTCTGGAGCAGAGCTTGGGGGCAAGCATGTCTGGTACTGTGCTGGGGATGATGGTGAGTAGACACATGGGCAAGCACAGGACAGCACGTAGACTCCTGCTAAATCTGTTGCAGACATCTACCAGATCTTTAGTTCCAAATTCTATGGGATTACACCTGGCTTTACCTGCCAGAGTGAAATGCAGGCAGCAAGGCAATAAAGGAGTAATTTTTTCTAATTTGGAGGTGTTTTAGAGCCTATCGTGAAATATAATCCAAGCGATGTACAGGAAATTCCAAACACACTTAGAGATATCTGGTGTCTCATATGCTCCCCTCAGCAGCTTTGGAAGCCCAGCCCATGATATTCAGCTCTGGTTGATGATGAAAGCTTGGGACACCAGATGACATCAGCACATAATACATCTCAAGACCATCTCCTTAATTGTTAACATCTTCAGAATTTATAGATACTGATCACCAGCAAAGTACACACCTCAGAGTAACATCTGAGCATCGCAGGCATTACATCATTCAAACCAAGTTCATTAACTCTGACCAGAAAACAAGGCAGTAATGGCCAAGAAAGTATCTCCACACTCAGTTAAACGCTGGTGTCTGATCATGTTGTACACAGGCTATTACTGGAATGGCAATAGACAATCATCTGCTGGGGCTCAGAGAGTTGGCACGGGAGCACTTCAAGGAACTACCAGAGATATTTACGGATGAGACATATTTGACAAGCAATCGATTCATCCTCTCAACCAGCCAGGTGAGTTTTTCCTGTTCACTGGTCTTCCTAACTAAAGGTTAATTTATCTGTGTGCTGCCAGACCTTGTAGTTCACAGTCAGCACAATGTAAAACCCAACCAACCAAAAAAACCTAGTGCCACCAAGAACCATCAAGAAGTCCACAAAATTCTCCAGATTTTTAAGCCAGTTTTGATTCATTCCACACAGTCTGCACAGTAAATTCTGGCTAAAGTTATCGCTTCCTTTGTGACATCCCAAAGCCATTCCCAGAAATTCTGAAAATGCACACAAGCAATCTCAGTAAAATTTGAATGAGGAGTCAGTGTTTCCTCACGTTCCAAACTACACATCTTCCTGTTCCCTCTCTTCTCCTCCTTCCCCAAAGGTGACAGCTCTATCCAGAATTCTGTACTGAGCACAGCCACACGCCTGACAGGCTGCCACTCTGAGAAACATAAGCCAACAGCCATGAGAGAACTTTATTCTTAAAAGTAGCTGTGTTTGAAATCTTTGAGAGCCTTCAGTTATTCAGTGTAAGACTGCAACATGCGCAGGCGTGCATCTTGGATTTACGGGCACTTTAGACATGTGCGGATTTACAGTTATTTGCAACTATACTAAGATATGTTGACTCCAAGAGTCAACATTTATACATTTAATGTTCTGAGTAATGAAACATCCTTACAGCATGCAGCCTAAGAATTAAATGCTAAAAATTAAATGTTTCATTGCACCTAGTAGTAGCAGTCCTAATGAAAGAAGAAATCTATGTAGGAATTAATTTACTGAAACACTAACCCAACTGCACAGATTAGAACTATTCAACAAAAGAGACTTATAATATCACACTACAGCATAAGACCTTAATAAGTAATTTGATCTTGCCATAATGTTTGTGGGCTTTCAGACATGAGTGAATATAACCAACATACTACTACATAAATTCTCCAAGAAACTATCCATGAGCAAAGAGTGTTTCTGAATAGCTTTATGGCCTTGGGCTGTTGCACAGCAAATTTATCTGACAATTCTATGGCTCTATTAGCAGGACTAATGGATTGTTCTACACCATTAAAAAGCCAAATGTTATTTGTGAAGGCCCATGTACACAAAGACTGAAACATACAGATTTCTGACACATCTTTCATTTTCTGCAGGAGAAAGTGTTTCACTCCTGTATTATACCATGATTAAACTGAGATGTAATAGGAACATAGCACCCAGATGCATTAAAGCATGGTTTTATACAGCACCAAAATTATAAATGATCATTTAAAATGGACAATATTAATTCCTATGATTACAGTCTTCACACTGCAAGTATAACATAACCATAAGATAACCTTAAGAAATTAAAAACTTCAGAGTTTTATGTACCATAATTTTGTATATCACAATTTCATACAGCCTTAAAAATTCCCTATCAGTAGAAAAGCTTATAGCTGTTACAGATCTATATAAAGTGAGCAAAGAAATACACTATATTCACTTTAAATGATACCAGTTTTCAAACTGTGGCAAACAAACAGAGCAACCAAATTCTATAGATCAGCCTTTACCTTCCAAGTGCCAGTTTCTAGTCTGGACTTCTGAAGGCAGTGATATTCCACAGGACAAACTCACCACATTTCTAGGACTCGTAGTATTTGTTTATCTTTTTCTTCATTGCTAACCAGCTGATTTCAGTTGCCCTGATTAATCAGAGATCACTCCTTACCTTCTCCCTGCAAACAGGTCCCAACTACTATGGAAATGTTCTGCTGCTATGGGCCTGTGGTGCCCAATGGTTATGGGGCATGTTATAACCCTCAGCCAGAGCATATATTATTCTGCATCTCAAGCTTTAAAGACTGTAAAGAAACCTCCTCAGACATGTTTGCAAAAGCTGTGGAAGAAAGTCTCCTAGAAGTGAGAGATCTGTGCAACAAATGCAGTTCTACTGTGGCAAAGCCACTTGCTAAACAAGAAGCAGCCATACAGCTGCAGGGTGACCGCAAGCTCTAAAAAGCTGTGAGAAATATTCTCCTGAATCCACCTTATAAAGAAGCAATGATAGACATTCAAAGGCAAGATAGTACTACTAATACATTCGTGTAGAACCAAAATGTCATTTGTTTTACATTATTGCCAACATTTAAAACACTGTGTGCACTAAATCTAACATTTCTCACTTGAAATCTTATCAGCCAAAAAGGCTTGGTTTCACTGGTTGAAATGAAGGAGAAAGTAATATGTGTTGTACTATTACTACTAACCATAATTAACTTCTGCCATTTTATCACCTAAAGAATTGAGTAAGTTTGTGTATGACATAAATTAAAAACTAAGGCACACCAATTAATTAATATTCCCTGCAAGAAGTTCTAAAATACGCACATCTATTCCTGCAAGATTTGCATGTATAGGAAAAAAAATATGAAGACATTTCCCCTATTGGGAATGTTGAAAGAAACAATGTAAATAATAGGCTGATGCCATTAAATCTTGAAAATTTGCATGAAAAGTATTTAATTCCACCATTCTATTTACTACATAAGGAAAACAGATTATTTTTTCAAGTGGCCACTGTCTATTTCCACAAACAGATTTCCACTTGTGCTTGCATGCTTCCCCAATATAGAAATTCTGCAGAAATATTTTAGCCTTTATTCTGGTGTGCGCTGGCCTCAAGCACAGTACTGTTCCGAAAGCAGCATATTGGAGAGAAGATCCATCACAGAGAGGTGGGAGAATTTTGTCTGTAATGAATAAGACTTAATTATTTCATTCTATCAGTGAGCAAAATCCAGTTTGACAGAGAGGCAAAGCACAAAGCGTAAGTGCAATGCAATCCTACTCTAGACCTTTTCTGTTTGCACAGGAATGAATTTAGTCACTGTGACTAGCAGGAATGTGTATGCAACCAAACATAATCAAAGAGCAATAAATAACTAGAATGAAGAGCAAATTTGCAATATAAGGAAGTCTCTAGTGCTATAAATACCAGTTTAAGAGTACTGGTAGTCATATCAGCTTTGCATTAACCCATTTGGGAGGAATTTATATTTTTAATAGTAGATGTAGGGTGTCATGTTCTGCAATATACAGTAAATTCGATCGGGAAAGTAATATAGCATCTGGTAATTCCCATATTCTCCGAGTGTTATCCTGAGGGTTTTCTCATTATCTCTTTCATTCTCTACAAATCCTTCAAAGGACTGATATTTTCAGGCACTTTCGAGCTGAAATATGTTGCCTCGCTTAGACGTGCTCAGTCATCATTGCTAGAACACGACTTACTATCTAAAAGACATGCACTAACTCCAGTGAGGATCCTTTGCTAGGCAAGCTGGAGAACACTTGGAGGCCTGGCAAGGGACTGCTTACCTGCCTGTGGAGAAGTGAAGATGTTTCTTCTTCCTTTGTAGACTGAACAATCATATGCTTAAGCACCCCCAAGCCTAAGAGCAGGAAAATAGATTTATTACAATAAACTTGAAGGGCAGATATGTTTCTGTTCGAGAATTCAAGATACAGATTCAATAGATCATATATGTCTGTGCTTATTTTACTGCCATTTTGGCATTGTGTACATGCAATTAATCAGTCTGCTGGATAAAGGCTATCCATAACCCCATATATGAAAGCACAGCGGGCCTGATAATCAGTTGGAGCTCAATCAAAAGTCAGCTATGTTGGAGCAAATCAACTATGATGATTTATAGTAACTGAAAGCTTGGCTCATTTTTTTAAGTTAACGCATTCACTTACATATATATATTTTATATTACTCCATGAGCTGTGGTTCAAACCAAAGGTGAAATCTATTTTTAGATTGTGTAAGTAATATTCTGGCTTAAAAGCTGTCCCAAAGTGAAAAACAAATGGTTAAAAAAAACAAGAACACTGTTAGACTTTTAGTCCAACCGAGTGTTCACCTAATGAATATACTGTTCAAAACATGACTTTAAATTGTTCCTATACTATAATTATGAAAATTACTTTAAACCATTCCCAGTTATTTTGCTCTGTTCCATCTCATGTCACTACAAATGAATTCTGCATTTTTAACGTAAGTGTGACACTACAATTTTTTCATAGAATTGGATGTCTAAAATTATAACCATCTAAGGACACAAAAATGCTGTGAACAGTTATTTGATTATTAATTTGCCTCTAATGAAACACATAATTTTATTTTGCATTCTTAGTTCCATGGGTTCTGATATTTATTTGCAAATATTACCTGTGTTTTCATTTTATTTTTTTGGTTGGAATTACAACAGCAGCTCAGGCACTGTACTCACCACACAGCCACTGAGAACTCTAGGCAGACACTATGATCACACCAGTTTATCATTAAGCGTCCCTTCCTTGTCTACAGCTGCCATAACGGGTGTTTTGGATTCTCCAGCACTGGAAACTGATAATGGAAAATACCACCACTATATTTTTATTTTTTATTTACTTTTTTATTTTTTATTATTATTATTATTTTATTTTTATTTACTTTTTTACTTCTTATTTATTTTGCTAACAACCATTTTGTACTTGTATCTCAGATACTTAGTGATCTGATTTTAGTATTCAGCTTGAGTACCTGAATGAGCAGCTTCACTGAACTCAGTCTCTGCAGAGGAAGGCATTTGTGTACCTCAGCTAGTACACATTTAAAGTAGTATCTGCAAAGTACCAGACTTTGTTCAAGAGGCTTCAGGTCAGTTCAGGTATGTTTAAATTGGAGGGTCCTGATTAAATCATGGATGGATAAAATTCATGGCCCAGGGCATTATAAATTTTTATGTTTGCCAGCAGGAGCTTCATAAGAGACTGTGCTGCTTCTCAGTTAACAGAAGCCTCTACAGAATCCATGTGGTATGGTCCCATTTCAGGAAATAGGCACTTTTCTTAGGTTCTTACTTTAAAATATGTGTATTATACAACTTAAGTTCTCTCCTGAAAAATACACAGTCTGTGCACATGCATTTATAGAAATCAAATGTGAGGATTTTAAAATGTTTCCAAACAAAAGATTATGGAATAGATTGTTCATCATGAAAAGGGAGAAAATCTTCATTAATTAGCTAAGTGTAATTTCATTAATATAAGAAGCTGTGGCTGCCCCATCCCTGCCAGTGTTCAAGGCCAGGTTGGATGGGGCTTTGAGCAACCTGGTCTAGTTAAAGGTGTTCCTGCTCATGATAGGGGCTTGGAATTTGATGATCTTTAATGTCCCTTCCAACCTAAACCATTTGAGGTATCTGTGAAGTGGCAATGATTTAATGAGACCTCACAATGGGACCTGGAACATACAAACCCTGCACAAGCGTCTTTTAAGAAGGTAATTGTTTCACTCTCTCAGTAGGGGTACACCCATGTACACACAGGAGTGGGATGTAGAAATTACAAAGCCAATATTCATGAATATTTATATTCACAGTGAACAAAGGCAAAAGGAACTTGACTTCTGAGTTGTGGTGTTTCAGAGGTGAGACCCTGAGTGCTCCTGTGCGATCCATAGTGGAGCAAGATGTGGTTGTGACTTACAGCTGAACTTCTGATGTATGGGTTGCAAAGACAAAAATATTTTAGTGATACTTTTATTTTTATACAATAGTATAGATTTATGACAAATGTAAATGTGTATTTATAGCACACTGTTTCTGTTGCGTTTTGTGCTCTACTGAGATATATTTATCTGTCGATGTTAATATATGCGACCTGAAGTGTACGCTGGTGACACAAATTCAGCTTATGTAAAGACGTTGTTCCACACCACCAATAAAAACAACCAGAGTGAAGACCTTGTTGCCTTTTTCTGTCAGGCAGCCCCTGCCCCACAAGCTCCTTGACCCCATCATGCTGCATGGGAGCCCCTGGGCCTGTCACGGGAGGGACATCAGGAAAGCACTGGTAACAGCCCCTAATGGGCAGTACTGCAGGGTGTCAGCACAGCAGGGCTCATATCCTGTGAAGAGAGGCTCTACCAGTCACATTATGTGCATGGCAAAGGAAAGAGCTGGCTCTTCCCCATGCCTCAGAAAGAACAAACACTTCCATCTTTCATATTTGCTAAAATAAGCTTGTATTACAGTGTGTATATATTTTTCTTCTGCAGCTACACAAACCTCATTAAACAACATTTGAAATAAACTTGTAAACCAAAGTTGAAAATGTTTAAGCTGAAATTTAGCTATAAAGCAAAGTACTTGGGAGTACAAAGTAACTTTTGTTGCTTAAAGCTCAACCTGAATGCCCAGCCATCAGCCTAAGGCAGGCAGCAGGTACCTCGATTCAGGGGCAGCTGGGCTGTTTTGGAGCTCACCCCAACTGCTCCCACTTGCAGCCTGACTACTTCCATTGGGCACTAACTGGGCTGTGCACCTCAGAGCATTGCCCTAGGGCTTGAAAGGGTCCCATCACAGGTCTAGCAAAGGAGCAGTGCCTCAGAGGATTGAAGGGTTAGTTAGTGCCGTCCAAGTTCACCATCCACACCTAAAGCTGCAGTGACACATTACCCACAGAAGAAGGTGCAGCTGATTTTTTCTGATTCATCATGAATTAAGGATTGGCATAGTCTATTTTCTGTTTATTAGGGAATGAGCAACAGGTTTCCTCTGTTGTAATGCTTTCCAACTACAAGAGGATACTCATAATAAAAATTTCTGCCTAGCAAAATGAATCTAAGATTGCAAGGTAAATCAAATTGTATGCATGTATGTGTGATGTATTCACATAAATAACATTTTCTGATTATAAAGGCTTTTGATCACATTTTAGATGTGTCCAATATGAGAAAGGCAAACTCAGTATCAGAAAAAACACTATTTGCTTGACACTAGAAACTACAAAGTGCAGGAGTTAATGCAATGTCTATGCTACTGGCAGCTCATTTAGAAGGGGGCCTATAGGGATGCTGGGGAGGGGCTCTTCATTAGGGACTGTAGTGACAGGACAAGGGGTAACGGATTCAAACTTAAACAGGGGAAGTTTAGATTGGATATAAGGAAGAAATTCTTTCCTGTTAGGGTGGTGAGGCACTGGAATGGGTTGCCCAGGGAGGTTGTGAGTGCTCCATCCCTGGCAGTGTTCAAGGCCAGGTTGGATGAAGTCTTGGGTGTCATGGTTTAGTGTGAGGTGTCCCTGGTTATGGCAGGGGGGTTGGAACTAGATGATCTTAAGGTCCTTTCCAACCCTAACTATTCTATGATTCTATGATTCTCTTAATGAGGTTGCTAGGTCTTTGCAATGTACCCAACATGGACCAAGAGAGTCCAGGCCTCAACCTAGAGAAACTAGTAGATTTGGGGGTATTTTTAATGCAGAGTTAACAATACAGTGATGTCATCTCTCTCACCCATTTTATAAATGTGAATTAATTGTCAGAGACTGCCACTGAAGTCTGCTAGGAAGCAGTGAAAGCCACCTTATGAGGATAACAGAACAGCAGCAGAAGCTGACAGCATGCTGCTTTATGAACCAGACTCCTTTTTCAGCCACTTTCTGTAGTTTGGCAATAAACTGAATTAAAATGCTGTGAAGAGCTGACACAGATGGACACAGTCAGGTTAAATGTTTGAGGACCACCAACTCCTGCAAATCATAGAGCTACAGTGAAACCAGGACAGAGGAACTGCTACCTCTACCTTTCAAAATAGCTGACGTGGGTTGATCAGTACACAGTCTCAGCCTTAACACATGGTAGCTGATAAAAACCTGGAAAGGTGAGGCCCCGACTGTCGACTATAAAGGAAATCTGTTTCTGCCTTGTAAAACAAGCTAACAGAATAAGATGAATTAAACAATAAGTACATCTATGAGGGCCCAGGCAGAACCATGTAGCATTTCTGTGTTGCTGGAATTGCATTATTGGCCAGTTCTCTTATTTCCCCAGTTCTGACTAGTTTACAACAACCCTATACAATGCACCATAATAAACCCAAAAAGCACATAATTTATCTAAACAAATATGTGGGTTAAGAGAGAGTTTTGTCCCTTCTGGTTTGATTCTCAGCTTCATAAAAGCTCAAGTCTTTAATGTCCTGAGGAATTACTCTTTCAGTAGAAGCAAAATGAATTATGCGTCAATGAACAACTGGGTTATGAAGGTTGTTCACTTAATGTTCCAGCTGTTCCACAGCACCATCTTAACATTTATTGGAGATTTCTTTTGAATTTAGCCTTATTCCATGGTACTTACAAATAAATACATTGCAATTCCTACTGCTGCTGTGCCAGTTAATAGCAAATACAAGTACATAATGAATTTCTTGCTTTTACTGCTAGAATGAGAAATGACAGAGGGTGGAGGCTCCAGTCAAAGGAGATACGTTAATGTAATAATAGTGAAGCCAAAGATCAAAGCTGATAGGACTTGTGGGGAATTTTGTACAGCACCTAACTACATTAACACTGTTTTTCACTCTTTGACCTACTAAATGCTAAACCTTAGAGGAAATTCAGAGGAAATGAAGCAAATACAGTACTGGCCATTGCTTTTTTGCCCTTTTCCACCTGTTCTGCAAGCAGACAAACATCAGCTTATTCTGGAAGA
The DNA here is from genome assembly GCA_002631895.1 of Agapornis roseicollis. Lineage (NCBI taxonomy): Eukaryota > Metazoa > Chordata > Aves > Psittaciformes > Psittacidae > Agapornis > Agapornis roseicollis. The sequence continues at coordinate 298,932 of NDXB01006275.1, read as the reverse complement.
GATACCAGGCTGGAACAATGCAGAGCTGGTGGTCAATGGCAAGACTGTATTTCACTGCAACATTAATGATCTGGATTTTGGAAAGTAGAGTTTCATTCCTTGCAGTCTCTTACTCAAAGCACTTAAATTCTGAAATGAGTGCTTCCTAGACATAAACAGCCAGCTTCTGTCAACATTAACACTTTAAAGCTCTGCACTTCTTTATGTTGGAGGCAATTTGAAGGGCATAGTCAGGAAGAGAGGATGGTTTGGGAGTTAAGGTCATGCTTGGGAGAGCACCTTTTGGGGCCTTCCCATATGCACCAGCACACAGTCACAAGAAAACCCACTCGGTTTTAGTCCACAGAAATATTAGAGTATCTTTTCGCTTTCAAAATAGTTCATGTTTTATTTTGCTTGGGACTTAGTTTCTTTGGGTTTTTTGTCTTCCCTCTTTCCCTCCCCAGCAAAACACAGGTAACACCATTCCAGTGCCTTGCACAGAATGATTTTTTTTGAATCATTCTTTGCTGCAGGTGAGGTGAGGAGCTCAGGGCTCAAGTTTTCTCATCTCCTGTGCAAGTGGCTTCCAGAGAAAGGCTGTAAGTTACTGCTTCTCATCTCCCCACTTTTCAACAGCCTCTTAAGGCTGGAGACTGGAGTTGCGGAGCAAAGCAAAAAACTGACCAAGGATTCCCAGCACATTTCCATCACAACTTTCAGGTTGGCTTTATCTTCCTGACAGGAAGACAGACAAGCCAGGAACCAAGAAGTTTCAGTTGGAAATGTCTTCCAACAAAATACACTGGGTTTTTTGGACTACATTAGACAGTGAGGTCCTGACTAATAGGCCTGCTGAACTGCCTGCACTGCTGCATTCACTTCTTGCTCGGTTTCAAATCCAGATCAAAGCTATATCAATCTCAGCTCGTACAGCTAATCAGGGTAAAGACAATCTGGGTCCAAGTACTATGAGGGAAAATGCAAAGGAACATAGATGTTAGGGTAAGAAACAGAAATGTAAAATGAGAATAAATGTACTTGCACAGACTTTGTAAGTTGTGCTTTTCCTCCTCTGGGAGGTGATGGCAAGTTGCATCCACTCTGTGGGGAAGCCAGAATAGCAGCATTAAATGCTTACTGATTTAGAGGGACACATTCCCTTTTACCTTGGTTTTGTCAGGTGATTTATTTGCAATACAAAGATATTAGAAATTTCAGAATACAGTTGGATACAGTCTTTAAGCTTCTAGGTCATTTAATGAAGCTCTAGATAATCTTGCTCGTTACAACCAATGTGTCAACCAAATAAGAACATATACCGCCTTTTCCAGAACCATACATTACCACCCTGGGTTGGAAAGGACCTTAAGATCATCTAGTTCCAACCCCCCTGCCATAGGCAGGGACACGTCACACTAAGCCATGCCACTCAAGGCTTCATCCAGCCTGGCCTTGATCACTTCTTTCAGGTAGGTATGGTCTAACTCAGTACTAAATGTAGTTAGTTCAATATACTGCCAGCTTCTTGTTCAGTAATTTTATTATAATTAAAAGAAGAATGACGCTCCTGGATATATTTCATTCTTTCAACTTCTAGAAAGTTTTCTATGTCAAAGATAGCAATTTCAAAGTCATTCATAGCTGAAGATCAATCCATACATATTCATAAAGATGTGACAGTTCTGCTCTTCTCTTAGACACAAAGTCTCAGAACATTTGTGCATTATTAGACACAGCCCAAAGGTATAAAGGGGAAAAAGCTGGCATAGCCATAAGGACAGGATTAAAGATGACTGGGTGCCACCACAACTGATATTCCAGGTATCTCAAAAGTAATGGTGCTTTCTTCTTTCTATTTCCCCTCCCCCCCAATAACTCGAGTATGAAGTTTCTGGTTTGCTCCTGATTTGTCAACATATACTCTCAACCTCAACTTCAACTTCATTTAAAAAAACACTTCTGAGACTGGAGAATTCAGCAGTTTGCAAAAAGTCTTATGCCAGAATGGTGGTTGTGCCAGGAAAGGCTGGATCACATGAACCTGAGATTCTATGATTCTACCCTGAGTGATTTTGTTTGGCCCATAATTACTTATGAAAGAAAGGTTAGTCTTCGCATCCCAACAGAGTGGTCTGAATAAAGAAACATGGCATTTGTTAAGGCTCAGGTGTGCTAGGCAGCAAAGCTGCAGTTTCTAATGCAGCTGCAGGAGAGACAGGCTGCCCAGCGTAAAAACAAAGAATCACTTGGTATCTCCTGTCAGCTGCAACCTGCAGGGAGATGGCTCCAGTTATAAATAACCAAACCACATTTACAGCAATACAGATCTATCACAAAATTGCTATCAAATTAACACTATCACAGTGTTCAGATATAGTCAAAGTCAAGAGAAACCATTTTCACTTTAGAAGTCTGAAACATGTTTGTGCTCTAAAACTCTTGTATGGCAAGGTTAGAAAGTGGGAACATTCAGACTGAACTGTATTGAGAAGATCAATACAATTAAGCTTGGCACAGGTCACAAAGGCACTGAAGGCATTCACACAGATAGCATACAGGGGTTTCAGCATCTGCCCCACTCTAGTTCTGCCCAGGGCAGCAGCGAGTTTGTTCACACGCTGCTGTGACCCTGACCTCCTAACTACTGAGCAGGCTGCCCTGTCCTGCACTGCAGCCCAGCTCCAGCCTTTAGCTCCAGTGCAGTCCTCAGCACAGGGAGGGCTTTAAAACAAACCCACCCTACTGCATTTGCCAGGGGGAAACCAACAGATGGCCTAGCGCTCTGGCAGTAAATTTTCTATGGGCCTCTTAGGTAACTGAAAATTAATTAGACGAAGTTAGTTTAAATAATGCCAATTCTTTGCTCCCGAAACCAGAAGAATAAATCCGCCAGATTTCTTGAGCACAGAACACCCTGAACATCAACAGAAACACTCCAGGCAGATAAACTCACCAATGCAACTAGTTCGGGTTCAAAAAAAATACAGTGTTTTTGCTGTGTTCAGTGCCTTCTGCACCATCACTCTGAGGACACTTCTGACACACTTCCAAGTCAGAATGACAGCAGTTGTGTAGGGAGATATTAAGCCTTAATAGATCAACATGGAATAAATACAAACAAACTTTGAGGAACACAAGGCTTCAGGTTGAAAAAAGCAGCAGCAAACTTCAAAACAAGTATGACTTGAGAACAACTGCTCTGACTTTTCTTTAAAGTAATACTATGGCCAAATTGTGAAAGATCAGAAACAGACGAAAAAAAGATTTTTAATATGACAATATCTTCCAGTGAGATTAAAAATTAGCTCCATCAGACATTTTTGAACACAGGCAGCATCAAGAAATCTCAAGCCCTGTTATTGTGCTTCTGTTACAGAAGGGAAAAATAAATATAAACTTGAAGTAGCCTTTTCGGTTTGGTACCCATCCCCCAGATGCTACTTGTGATTAGTTGCCATGGCACTAGCAGAAAGCTGGATATTTGAAAGCACTGTAGTAGCCACTTGGACAAAGGCATTTCATTTTTTGCATATGGGAAATAACCACTTTTTTCCTCAAAGTCTCCCTCATTTTTAAAGGGATTATCTGCCCCACAGATAATCATGGCCATCTGAAACCTGAACCTCGCCTGCAAGTCCTCTCTACAGTGTCTTTCACCCAGCCTATTGTGACGAAGTCAAATCAGGAGGAAGAAAACAGTAGCAGCAAATTATTCCAGTAGTAACACCAACTGAATTACTCTGCAGCTTTTATGCTTTGACTAATTGTCTCATTAAGATACATTTCTGATCACTGAAATGGATCTCAAGTATTATTAATCACTGAAAAAATTGTACCACTAAGAGCCTCTCTCCCTCCTATCCTTGGCACTATTTGCAATGGAAAATACACATAGGCTCCCATTGATTGGAGCCCCACTGCTGCACAGTTGGCAGTCAAACGGTACTAATGGCACAATAACACAATATAACTAAAATAGTTTCCTTTCAGAGTAACAATCTCTTATAACATGATTAAGCTCTATGATGTGCATTCCCTTATGTTTTGCAAATGGCTCAAAAACATCTGACAATTTTTCCAGCAATTTCTTCAAAAGGGGAGGGAAAATAAAAAAATCATTAGCTATCAAGAAACAAATTAACACCACTTGATACAGTAAGGTGGAAACAACTGCACCAAGCACAGGCTGCACAGCAGCATGGCTGGGTGGCACCCAGCACACCCCCCCTTGCAGCACACATCTCCAAAGTTTTGAGAGGCCAGCCCAATCAAATGTGCCCAAGTTTGTCACATTTATTTGCAGACACTTTATTGAAGCACTCAGTTTAGGAGCTGGCTTGCCCTGAGCTACCTCTGTAATGGATGAAGAGAGGCACCTCCACTAAGCAATACAGTCTACCAAGTATAGACTGTTGGGTTTCTGGGCTCCTAATTTAGGTACCTTTTTGGTGTTTGGTGTCAAACAGTAGTAAGAGAGATGAAGCTTCTTTCGCATATGAGAGCAGTTAAAAAAGGAGTGAGCTGTCATTATCCAGCACACTACTGACATGCTCTTTACATTCCCAGCAGACAGGAAGATTTTTCTCTTGCCCATCACTGCCAACGGCTGCACAAGCCACACGTCCCAACCAAACACTTCCCCTTACAAGTGCTGAAGTTGTTTATACCACACATTACCCTATTAAAGACAGCAGCTACTTAATTATCAAGTAGCTTGTTCTCAGAAGCCTAATGGCAAAGCGGCACAGCTATTGCTAGGAGAGGTGTATGCTTTGGTGGTGGCCAGCCTGATCAAAAACACCCTACAAAGCACTTGGGAGCTCTTTTGTGGGGACGGAAGTGGTGCATGGGAAGGAAATCACTCCATACAATTACTTAAGCAGAGTTGAAAACGTGCTATTTATTCTCAGACATGTTCTGCTTGGTTTAAAGTGACTGTACAATAGTAATCATCAGCTTCCCATGGGTGCACTTCTAATATAAATATAGTAAAAATAGGAAAATATAGGAAAAATAAAGTAACGTATAGCTGATAATGGCACAATTCTTGGACAAGAGTTTAAACTTCATTAGAGGAACACACTTGAATTATTTTAATAGTTGTCTTGTTGGGGGTTTTGTTGTTGCTGGTTTGGGTTTTATTAAAAAAAGAAATAAAAATCAATGATACCATACATAAATTTCCTTCCTGTTCATTTGTGTATTGGCCATTCAGTACCATGATATTAAATACAGCACTAGAAACTTCCATACCTCATTTTTACATATTAAGAGAAAGTCCATGACAGATTCACTTTACTGTGTGCAGGAAATCACGTATCTATCTCCTGCATCTGAAATGGAGATAACAGCTCTGAGTCTCAGATTCTGTGTTCCCTGAAACATTTTTCAATTCTCCAGTGAAAAGCGCTTTAAAACTCGTTGAACAGCACTCTGCTATTGGTGCAGGGAAATGATTTATTCTGGTGACTTATTTTACAACATACATTTCTTTTCAGCTCCAAAGAGAGGGACAAGGCAGTTCTTCTGTTTTTAACTGTTGCTTTCAGCTGTTCAGATCTCTTTTGGTTATTTTAAGGTATTTTTGTTTAAAATATCAAGAACATTCCCTATCAGTGCCCATGAGTTATGAGTGGACAACAGCCCACAGAAGACATGCTAGATTACTCTGCTCTGTCAAGGCACATATTTACAAGACTCAACGCAGCATAGGCTCATTCCAGTGAGAGACAAGATGCGTTACTAATTTAAGATTAATTTGAAATGTGGCCATTCACTTCCTACAACTTTCAGTTTAGACCGATTTTGTCAGGCAGTTTTAAGACAAGACAGGGTTGCTCTGCACCCACATAGGTGTTACTCTGACACATTGTCTCTCATACATGTGAATGTACCAAGAAGGTACATTCACCAAGGTCATGTGAAGTACAGCCAGAAACATTACAAATTAGTGGTCTTTGTCATAGGCATTGGAATTAATTCCAGGGGACAGAACATGCTACAGAGATCTCTGCTTACATCCCTTTGGGTTTTGTTACAGACACAAATTCTTCAAAGTTAAAAGTTCTGCGTAAGTCTGCTAAGCTCATAAGCTGAGTAACATTGTGCTTGCTATGGAAAATACAGTTTTACTGATAAGTCTAATGAGAGGCTTGAGGGCTGTGATAAAACCCTAAAATATAATAATAACCACACTTCATAAGCCATGTTCCTTATTTTTTAATGCACATAAATACCAGAAGAGTGATGCTGAAGAAGCAAAAATATTAGTGGGTTTCCCCTTCCCCCCTCCCCGCCACTGTCCCCACAGAAGTAATTTATTTGCAGTCACATACTGATGTGCATGCTCAGATATATTTTCCTGAAGCCTGTAGAGTTTTGTCTAAGCAAGAGCTTCAGAATGTGTGTGTAAATAAAAAATGACAGTTTTATAATGAGAAGGGTGTATTGTGGTATAAATATTGCAGATCACATTAAATAAACATGGTCACATATGACCAGGTATCTATTAAATGAGCACATCACAGGAGAAGTTAATTATCTAAGAGTGTAACTAGGAACCGTTTAGACTCACTGGAGATTAAGCTGCTTTATTTCTGTTTACCTTTCCCTCTGAATAGGCAGTAGGTTGTTGTGATGAAGACTCCCTAGGCAACACAAAGCTTCAGCTCTTTATCAGCTCTAAGTTTTGTCAATAGCAGCTTGAAGTTCTGATAAACCAAAAATTTTCTCCAAAGTAATTTTGTGCCAAATGTGTTGCACAAAGAAGTATTTAAGATGTAAAGGTACAAAATATTTTTGGGTCTATGCTGTTCAGGGGAAGGAAGACGACTTACATGGTAAGTAAGCATTTCTCACTCACATTAAACCTCCAAAAAAAGTAAGTATACACAGATTTCTTCAAAACTGGTTGCTAGTGTCAGAGACTAATATCCCAGGAATAACATATAACTTTACTGTATCTAAACAAGATTTTTGTAGACTCGAAAAGCTATTGTGTTTTGGTGCACATGCAAAAACATTAATTCTGATGGAATTTGATTTTGCTTGATCCATGAAATTCATGAAGACTGTTCACTATATATTCCGTACAATATAATCAACATTGCAAATGCTGTGTAGTTAAGGGTATGTTTGTGCAAACTGCTCTAGCACAGAGAACAACTGATGAAGAAGGATTCAATCACATAAAATTATTGAAAGCAAGATGAAGCAAATCCTTTTAAATTACTTAAGTACTGCTTAAACCTTGTAATTAACATATAGCAATAAATATTTCATCTTTAACAAGCCTGTTGGGAGCAGCTGCTTAAACATCTATTTCTAGTCATGGGGAATTATGTACAGTCATTTTATCATGCTCTGTATTAGACAATTTTATCCTCTTTATTTTATCCACAGCAGTGGAGACACTCATTTGGGGAAACACACTCTTTCTTCAAATGTGTTTTACTTTTTACTAATCAAGTTTACCCTTGCAAAGTCCTGCCCGGCACAGAGTGATGGTTCACATATACCTGATGGCCGCTCCTGTAGAACTGATTTACTGCACATATGGGACCTTCACTGGAAACCTAAGCAAGCTTGCTCAAGTCATCAATGCAGAATTAACCTCACAGCCTGGGCAAGGTCATTTTGGGAGACTAGAGAGAAAACCTGAGGACTTCTTTATGGCATAGCCAAGCCAAGCTGTGTGGTTCGGTGGATATGCTGGAGGGAAGGAATGCCATCCAGAGAGACCTTGACACACTTGTAAAGTGGGCTGATGCCAACCTCATGAAGTTGAACCGTGCCAAGTGCAAGGTCCTACACCTGGGTTGGAGCAATCCCAGGCACAGCTACAGGTTGGGCAGAGAAGAGATTCAGAGCAGCCCTGTGCAGAAGGACTTGGGGGTGGTGGTCGATGAGAACATGACCATGAGCCAGCTGCAGTGTGCACTTGCAGCCCAGAAAGCCAACTGTATCCTGGGCTGCATCAAAAGGAGCATGACCAGCAGGTCAAAGGAGGTGATCCTGCCCTTCTACTCTGCTCTTGTGAGACCTCACTTGGAGTATTGTGTGCAGTTCTGGTGTCCTCAACATAAAAAGGACATGGAGCTGTTGGAACAAGTCCAGAGGAGGGCCACGAGGATGATCAGCGGACTGGAGCATCTCCCATATGAAAACAGGCTGAGAAAGTTGGGGCTGTTCAGCCTGGGGAAGAGAAGGCTGCGTGGTGACCTCCTAGCAGCCTTCCAGTATCTGAAGGGGGCCTATAGGGATGGTGGGGAGGGCCTCTTCATTAGGGACTGTAGTGACAGGACAAGGGGTAATGGGTTCAAACTTAAACAGGGGAAGTTTAGATTGGATCTAAGGAAGAAATTCTTTCCTGGAATGGGTTGCCCAAGGAAGCTGTGAGTGCTCCATCCCTGGCAGTGTTCAAGGCGAGGTTGGATGAAGCCTTGGGTGTCATGGTTTAGTGTGAGGTGTCCCTGCTTATGGCAGGGGGTTTGGAACTAGATGATCTTAAGGTCCTTTCCAACCCTAACTATTCTATGATTCTGTGACAGAGGATGTGTTTTCAGGCACCTTCCAACGTAGACCTGAACTTTTTCCTTTACCCCATGTAGCATCACAGGTGCAGGAAGAAATCTGTGAGAGCACTAAACATCACTGCCCTTCAACTAACACCTGTGCGGGCAGTTATTGTTGCACTGCAAGACCAATTCAAATGCAGTCTCTTAAACCACTACTAAAACAAACCCATTGTATTGATAATGACTAACAGCTATCTAAGGAAAATAATAGAGCTGAGCTTTTATGCAGAGCTTTTTCACTGTGATAATCAGAGCACACCCTCCTTCCTAAAGGGAGAAAGAATACAAAGCAGGTTGGGTACATGAGCAGATATTTTCTCTGTGCTTCTTTGTGCTTCTTTGTGAGAGTATTGGTGAATTTTGGGTCATTGAATAGGAAGTAAAGATTTCTGCAACAAAAATTATATTTCAGTGTTTCACACAGCATCTTTAGTGATGACTACAACTGTTTTCCCGTCTAAACAAAGTAGATCTCCATTTGCCATTAATAACTGCATCACTTAAAAGATCACAAGGGAACCGCCTGGTGCACTTCTTAATAATTGAAAACATTGAAAAAAAAACTGTGAAAGGTTTTCAGTCAAAGCTAATAAATCACTAAAATATTGTTTCCTGAAAAAACAATAAACCCTTTTGTTCTTTTATTACTTTTGAATAAGAGTTTACATTTTAAATAATGGCTTTAAGAAAAGCACAAGCTGAGAGTTCAGAAGTATCTAAAATCAGAAGTGGTTTCAACAGTTTTTTAAAACAACAAGAATTGGAATAGAGGCAATATTCATCTATTTCATTCTTGCAAGTATGTTGAATTCTATTTCAGTACGCGTGCTGTTTTCTAATATCTTCAACTGATGATTAAGGAAATGTACCCACTTAATCTCTTTCCTTGTTCTGCATAAGCATGAAGAAAAACTTTCAAGAATCATTTCTTAATCAGTAGAGTCCATCAAATCAAGGCTCCTGTTGCTACAAAACTGGATTTTGCAGAACTACTAAATGACCAAGGGGAACAAAAATAATACGCAAAACTTTTTGATGAGAGATATTACAAGTTTTAAATGCCTTTTGCCATTTAAAGTTTCAAATATTGTACTTATTCTATTTAGTAACCTTTACTATACAAGAACAAGGGCAAAAGGACGCATACAAAATTACCCTCATCTGCAAACATTTTTTGAGTGTACTATAATGATCCATGTTTTCATCAGCACAGACAGGTTGTATGACAGGTACTCATCAAAGCCCCAAGATCTGCAACCTTATCTATAGGACACAGAGAGAGGGAAGAGCAGTGGCGCAGTGTGTCTGTCCCAGCAGATCTCACCTGGGAATAATGGCTGTAGCCTAGCCAGAGGCAGGGCATCCTTCACATCCCCCAGGGAAAGAAAATTGATTTTTAAAGGGTTGTTTTGTTGCTTGGGTTTTGGGAAAAACAAACAGACCAACAAAAACACAAAACCTCAAGCAACCAAAACCAAACAAGCAAACAAAGAACCCCCCCCCCCCCCAAAAAAACAACCCCCCCCTC
>NDXB01006275.1:273905-288776 GCA_002631895.1 Agapornis roseicollis | reverse complement strand
CCCCAAGAAACCAAAACCAAACAAGCAAACAAAGACCCCCCCCCCCCCCAAAAAAAAAAACCCCTCATGCATTTCTCTCCCACCTTTCAACTCTAAGGTTTCTTCACCTTTTCTAAACAAAGCTAAGTGCATTTGCACTGAAAATGGCAGTATTTTACATCCCAAGCAGCTTTTGCCAGTAGCTTGCATCAGAAATCCACAGCCACACTATGGGCTCCTCTCTAGGACTCAAAGTCCTTAGAAGCCCTGACAATAATTCTAAGGACAGTGTTCCCTTCACCACAGAGGCAGGATGAGACACCCCTACCCAGCTTCCCCAGCCAGGTCACTTACCTGCCTTCCCAAAGAATAAGCAGCTGTGATCCTGCAGCCCCTTTTCCCTCCTGAGCCTTTCCCAACAGCCATCCTCAGCTTAGTTCACTGTAGCTTAACGCTGTAACTCTCATCCTTCCTATTACAGAAACAGCCAACAGTGTCCCATAGAGCATAGGAATCCCCTGCCCCACTGCAGGTGCCCAGGGGTTCAGCCATCAACCAACCTTCTGGAAAAATAAGGTAAAGTGTTCAAAGTATTTAGAGGATGATAACAAAGGAGACAGAGATGGAACAGCTGGGCCAGAATAGGCCTGGCTGATTAAAACCAGCTAAACATAGGCAGCATTTCCTTGGCTATCCTCACACAGGCCAGTCACATCAGCCATAATTATGTGGTCACCTGTACTGGGTAACGTGTTAGCCTGGCAGGTGCCCTAACAGCTCCCTGTTGAATCCCAATACCAACCTGAGGAGATGCCCATAAAATTTAAACATAGTGAATTCACTGAACCAATACACAATAGCAGACATTTTTCCTCCATCCTGACTTTTTAAATTTACAAAGATATTTCATGTGCTTTTAGGGATCTTTTGGCTATACATGATTTCTTGAGTAGGCCTCAGGGATTGGTGTTGGGACCGGTCTTGTTTAACACCTTTGTTGCTGACATGGAGAGTGGGATTGAGTGCGCCCTCAGCAAGTTTGCCGATGACACCAAGCNTGTTGGGACCGGTCTTGTTTAACACCTTTGTTGCTGACATGGAGAGTGGGATTGAGTGCGCCCTCAGCAAGTTTGCCAATGACACCAAGCTGCGTGGTTCGGTGGATACGCTGGAGGGAAGGAATGCCATCCAGAGGGACCTTGACACACTTGTAAAGTGGGCTGATGCCAACCTCATGAAGTTTAACCATGCCAAGTGCAAGGTCCTACACCTGGGTTGGAGCAATCCCAGGCACAGCTACAGGTTGGACAGAGGAGATTCAGAGCAGCCCTGCGGAGAAGGACTTGGGGGTGGTGGTCGATGAGAACATGACCATGAGCTGACTGCCGTGTGCACTTGCAGCCCAGAAAGCCAACTGTATCCTGGGCTGCATCAAAAGGAGCGTGACCAGCAGGTCAAAGGAGGTGATCCTGCCCTTCTACTCTGCTCTTGTGAGACCTCACTTGGAGTATTGTGTGCAGTTCTGGTGTCCTCAACATAAAAAGGACATGGAGCTGTTGGAACAAGTCCAGAGGAGGGCCACGAGGATGATCAGCGGACTGGAGCATCTCCCATATGAAAACAGGCTGAGAAAGTTGGGGCTGTTCAGCCTGGGGAAGAGAAGGCTGCATGGAGACCTCCTAGCACCCTTCCAGTATGTGAAGGGGGCCTATAGGGATGGTGGGGAGGGCCTCTTCATTAGGGACTGTAGTGACAGGACAAGGGGTAACAGATTAAAACTTAAACAGGGGAAGTTTAGATTGGATCTAAGGAAGAAATTCTTTCCTGTTAGGGTGGCGAGATGCTGGAATGGGTTGCCCAGGGAGGTTGTGAGTGCTCCATCCCTGGCAGTGTTCAAGGCGAGGTTGGATGAAGCCTTGGGTGTCATGGTTTAGTGTGAGGTGTCCCTGGTTATGGCAGGGGGTTTGGAACTAGACGATCTTAAGGTCCCTTCCAACCCTAACTATTCTATGTTCTATGATTCTATGATCTACTTAATGTTTTAAACAATGTTCAAAGTCATCTGTGCCACTGGCAAAAAGCTAGGTTGAGCAACACCAGTCTTCGACACCTATGTAAAGTTAATAGCAATCAAAAAGACTTCTTTTGCAAACAGACACGCACTGTGTGACACCTGTTCAACAGCAATCAGAAAGACTTTTTATTGACAGATAGAGGAGTGTGTGTATGTCTAACCGAAAGGAAAAAAGAAAACCAAAATAAAAAAGAAACAAACAACAACCTCCAACACACATGCTTTCATCTACTCAGTGGAAACAATGCACACACATTCCTGTTTCTTGTCGAGTCTCATGCATTAAATTTTACTTTCTAGAACATGTGAAATGGTTCCCTTTCCAGAGGATAGGCTACTCTTCTGCTCTATCAGACTGCCTCCAACTGTGTCATGAGCAGAGTGAAGATTTCCACCAAGCACACCCCCACTGCCAGCTCAGCTCATCAGGCAGCTACTAGGAAACAAAAATAATCCTGTAACAGAAGTTGTTTGTCTTAGCAAGTCTTTTGCTGTTGTGGGCATGCATAACATGGTATCTCACCCACAAATAGGATGATTGTCACATTTGCTATTTCTTCCTTCCGAGTTACAAATCTGTGACTTGAATTTCAGCGCAGACTATTTGCAGAAGAGGCCTATATATTACTGCAGTCCTTTTCAAACACTGTACAGAAATTAACTGACTGCTATTTAGAATGTAAAAAGTATTTAACTTGTCAGCTAGTTCTAACAAAGTATTTGTTTTCTGTGAGATCACAAAAATATTTCTTAGCCTGGCTTAAAGTTGCCATTACAGTAATTTGCACTCATTTTTAATAATGCACTATTTAACATGCACCTATCTCTCTGTAAGAAGTCTTTTATTCAAGGGGCCTTGTTGAGAAAAGCAGCAGAATTCTGTATATAAGTATAATCAATGCATTTAGCAATTTATAATGCTTTAGTAACCTTCTGTAAATTGACCATCCCAGAGTGCAGGCTACAGAAAAGGTAATTTAACAGAAACTTACGTAGAATCAACATGCTTAGACAAATGAATTCCAGTGTTTAGAAATTAGATAAATTAATTCCAGTCTGGTTCTGATATTTTTAAAATTCTGCTTAAAGTAGGAACGTGTTCACTTACTACTTTAAAAAACTAGAATAAACAATAAAAAAGAATAAAAAGAATAAAAATAAAAATTCTAATGGTTTTGTATAATTATCGGGGGTTTTTTAGTCCAAGCACTGACTCCCTTGCTGCTATCATATTTAAATAAGCCACTATTGAGGAAACAAAGAGAAAACAGAAAACTGAGCTGCCCTTGCAGAGTGGGATGCTAATGCCAGCGCTCAAAGGAGAAACTGTCAAAAAGAACAGCCATAACAGAGAATTCTGGGTTGCACATTTTTATTTTATTAGGGTTTTTTACATTCTTGATGGAATTTTTATGTAACCATTATGCCACAATCTATGATACACAATGAAAATGGAAATCTGTCATTTACCATTTACATTTCTATGTTCATTTTGTTTTCTACGAATACCGTGGCACAAGTGCATTTATCATATTTCATGCAGCACTGACCTGCCTTATGCAAGCTGAAAATACAACACACAGTGCCAGCAATATTTAGCTGCACTCAATTTTCGCCACAGAAACAAGCATTCATAAAAGCATTAAAATATTTTGGGTGATGGCTACTATCAGCTTAATGTTTTGAGCTATAGAAATGGACAAGAGACAGCATTTGCTTCTGTCAGATGCAGTATTTCCCAAGTTCATTAGGTTTCAAAAGTCTGAATTAGCTTCAATGTTTCAACAAGAGAAAAAGCCCAAGGCTATCAACCTGATTTGAAAGGACACTACTGAGTTTCATTAATATTAGACAAAGTTTGGTTGTGGATCTCACGGTAAGTACCTTACCATATCAAATTTATGCTCTGAAAGGAGGATTAGTTTTTCACCATCACATTGTCTCCAGGCCAAATAAAGGGACAGCATAAGGCACACATCCCTTTCTGGTAATCTGCTTGGACAAGTAGTACCTGATTGTCGCTATGAGTTTGTAATACACCTTTTTATTTTGACAAGATGATTTCCAACATCACCTGACACTGAATCAGGCACAAACTGTCAAGCCTTATTATGTCACAGCCAAGACAGCAGCAGCAGGGTAGAACTTACTGCCAAGAACACAAGTATGTCCCAGGAGCATGCTCAGGACAGGGAAGTAATTGGACATGGGGTTGAAATCTCATCTATGTGTTTTCCAGTCACTTCTTCTAAGCGGATGCTCAGCAAATCTAGCATAACCCTCCAGGCACCACAGGGGCACAAGGCCCTTGTGCATCTAGTTACTGCTTCCTGCTTTCAACAAAGGCATGTTCTCATTCCTCTACATCCTACTACATCACTTACTCTGAGCAGTTCCCTCTCCTAGCCAGCAGAAAGAAGGGAAGTTTCCTTCTTTCTGGCTGTGTTGTAGTCTAGTGTTGCAGAAACTTGCAGTCACAAGGTTCACCCAGACTCAAGTTCTCCTGGGGCAGAAGGAACAGGACTTCTGACAACACTAGTTCAGTGGTGCCCACCTCCTTTCTAGTAATGCGGAGGAAGCACAAGCAGTGTCACCCTGAGCACTTTGCTGTGCAGTGCCTCCCAGGAAGCCAAGCACTCTCTCCCTCAAACAGAAACAACCCCTGCTGATCTGTCCCTTCCAGTACTTGCTGTACATGAGCCATCTTACACAGAACCAGCTCTTGAGGTTCACTTATGTCACTTATATCAATAAATGTACATGAAAGTACATGGTAATTGATATCCTAATTGACAAGTAAACACAAAGGACAAAAGAAATCAATTCCTACTTGTACAAAACCACAGCATGTGCCTTTCGTCAACCAGCAACTGTTGCTTGCCCACCTTCCTCTTAACATATAAAAGCATGACTAAATCAGGAATTGCCACTTCAAAGTTGAATTAATATGTGCACAGAAATGTGAGGCAAGGATTAGAACTGGACATACAGTGAACTCACTTCTTGTTGCTATCAGGTCTCCACAGTTCCCTAATATCATAGAGCAACAAAGCAGGCAGCCCAAGGAGTGGGAGCAGTTAGTGCTGCCACATCTTACTTTTGAAGTCAGTTGATGTTGAATTATTCTGCTGATCACCAACTACTCTGTCAGCTCACGTGGTCCTGTGTAGCTCTGCCCAGCTACATCTAACAAACTTTCTTGGTCACTTTTATTTCTGCCTTCATCACCCTCTTCCACCTTATATCTAACTGGTCCACACCACTTTTGTTTTCAGCCACAATTTAGCAGTTTTGTAATCTGACTGCACTTCCATCCTCCTCACATCACCACCTTATCATCTCCTTCCAACAACCACAGCCAGTACGTTTCTCTGTGAAAGCCATCCATCAACAATTCGCTTTTTGGTTTCATAACTCCTCTCCAATAAATCTAGAAATAATGGTTAACCATCTTCCTTGTAGCAGTGTATCCTGTTTCCTTCACAGTTCCCAAACGTATTCTCCTCCTTTTTTTTTTTTCCAGGGATGTGCATAACTATCATGCTGTCCATGCCTGCTCTACTTACAGTAATTAGACACCGGTCACAGACTGGAACTGGAGGCTTACTGAGCTAGACTTACTGAGCATCCTTGGATAGGACACTCTCTTGTGTCAAAGAGGTCCCAATCTAAATAGACAAGTGACAAAAAACAGTGGAACATAAATTGGAATTAATTTTTTTCTTACACACTGGGAAGTAAGGTGCAGATTAATGAAGTCAGGTGCTGCACTGTTTTATCTGGTCGAGCAAAAATACATGATTTTATTATGTATCATTTTATTCCAGTAATTTTCCCCACTTTTATTTACTCTTTCAGATGCAGTGATTTGAGAGACTACTAGTCAGAGATGGGTCAGTGCCCTGCAGTTAGAATGTCTTCCCCTCAAAAGCCTCCAGGTTGAAAGCTGTATCCAAGAACCTTCTAAGCGACACCAGATGCGTGTTCTTGTTGCCTGTGGCAGCTGCAGCAGCAGGCTCTCTGCCAACATACCTTTGTGACAAAAAGAATTGGGCAGACAAATGAAGTGAGAAGAGAGACTATTTTGACATTAAAAAGCATGACAGCATACTGCTAAATGCATTCAAGTCAGCTTGGCAGATTTGGACATTTAATCATCAATCTTTCTTAAATAAAAATCAATCTAAGCTGTAACATCAGGTATACCTTCTGGTCATCAATATTAAGCTGCATCTTCTCCCCTGTCCCTCCCAAAGCAAGCTACACTGTCTCATAATTAAGTAACTTGCTTTCGGCAATGAAGACTCATTCCTCTGACAGCTGCATGGCCAGATCTGAGAGTCAATCATTTAAAATAAATGCAAAGGTACCTGAACTGAGCTCTCAAAATAACTGTTTCCTCCAGAAACCTAATATTTGGAGTGAAATTCTTAAAAAAGACAGAATCTTAGACAAGAAGAGAGAAAAATATGTGAGAGCAAAGTTCTGTGTTAAATGGCAATAAATATAGAGCTAATCGCTACTGATTTTCTTTTAGAACTACAAGGAGGAGCCAGATACGCATGATGTATTTGTGAAAGTCATCTACACTTTTCCCTCCTTCACCCAAGAAACCAAACTCACAGGTTTTGATTTGTGAAGAACATGACTTCCCCATAAATAACATCCTCAAAAGAACTCCCCTAAACCAGCCAAGCTTAAAAGCAAACAAACCAACCCAGGAGACAAAGCAATTTTTCTCATACCATATAGGTCTAGTGTGGTTCACAATAGTGCGGAAACGAGGTTTGACATAATCATAATATCCACTGTTTTTGTGTTCCTCCTGACACCAGACTAGATCAGCACCTGGATACTTCTCAAGTTCTACTTTCAGCAAGTCAAAAGGGAATGGTGATATCTGGAAAGAGAGGGTAATAACTGGTAAAGCTTTCTCCTACATGGTATTTGCCCGAAGTAGGAAGGCCTTTTATCCATCAGCTCTTCCAACCAATCATTAGTTAAGCAAGTACATTAGTACTTAATATACTTGCTACATGTTCTTTAAGTGACTTGTATTTCTTTGATTGACTTCCTGCTGTCAGAAGTGAATACACATGTATTTTATACCTGAACCAGTATGAACAGAAGTAGGTGACAGTCCATATCTCCTACATTCCTACAGTTTTTCTAGTGAAGTCCTTAATTGGTGAATGATAATGTAACTGCAAAGTGTACTATTCACAACATTTAAGCATAGTAGATTCAGCATACAAATTTAAGGTGCCATTGTACTGTAATCTTCACTTTGTTATGTTGTTCTGGAAATGTCATCAAGCTTTCTAGATCTCATTGTCCAGTATAAAATTGATATGTTCCTTCATCACAAGGACATTAAGTAACATCTTGTAAGATGCAAAGTGCTATAAAAATACTATCACCATCTTTCTGGCAAATTTTATCTATTTAAAAGCATAGGAACCCCTTGCTGAAAGTCTCCCCAAAGACTCTGTCCTTCTGAGAGCTCACCTGTTCAAGTCTGGTTATAGCTACGTGCTTCTCCAGGTCTTGATTCTTTCTCTCTTTCACCAGATCATAGTAAACTTTTCCTGTGCAGAAAATCACTCGCTTGACATCATGTGGTGCATGGGCTGCCAGCCCGTTCTCAGGAATGACACGTTGGAAAGTGGTACCTAGTTAGAAAACAATTAGAATGTGCCGTCAGAGGAACAGACGTTGCAAAAAAGCAGCCCAAGAAACAGTCCTTTACTGGGCAACCAGCAGGCTGCAATGGTTACGGGGTTCTGCTGACCCTAATCCTACTTTTCAGATCAGTAATTCTGCTACAGTGACTTTCAGCAGTTTAGCTTCAAGAAGTTAGAAGTTTGTCAATAATCCATTTGTCACACTTCACAAAACATATTAAAGAGTAGCTTCTTTTTTTTGCTTTGTGTTGTGCATTACACCTTCAATTTTTAGTTTATTGGATAGCCCACCTTTGCTTCTGTTTTTTTGAGAGAATTACCTGAAATACCGTTTCTTCTTTCCAAGATGATCTCAACCATCTAACATCAATATAGGTTTAGAAAATTTTAGAACATTATTATATAAAAGCAGAGCACATATTCATAATGCAACTAAATCTGGCAACTGCAGAAATATTTACACAAGCACACATATTACTGCCATATACTTCTGTGATTTAAACATCTGAGAGCTAGAACGACATTAGCCAGAAGAATAATTAGCACAGTACTGAGCCACAAGTGTTAAGTGATAAGATGTAATTTCAGATGCATATGCTCAATGCTAGGTATCTTTTCCCCTGTGATATCACCTCCCAGGAGGACAATTTGCTTGGGATACATGAGACTGGAAGAGGAACTTGATGGTCTAAAAGATCCTTATATGATTGATTAAAACTATTCCCACATTAACCAACTGCAAGGTAGCCCACAGCAACATGACCTCCCAGTCTGAATCAGCACACCCACGTACCAGGAGAATAAGCTCCCATTCAAACCATTTATCTTGGGGGTAGAAAAGCAGCAGCACAAGTATATGAAAGAGGAACTGATTTATGTCAGAATTATCCTGTCTCACTGAACAGCAGAATTCATCATTAAAAAAGACTGAATCTGTGCTACATTGAGTCAGCTGGAGTCAGTCTTCCTTTCCTTCTCAGCTTTCCATTAAAAATAGAGCAAAAAGAGTTAGCTGAGAGTCAGCAATACTTCACTACTTCCTTGCCTCTTCAGCAGGAACATAAAAGTATGTCAGAATTCAGTGTTAATTAGGAGTTGGGCCACTATTGAGGATTAGCTTGAAATAGAGGGGACTCCCAAGACAAAATGACAAATCACAACCCCTATAGAATTTCTAATCTGAAATCTGTTGTGACATGGCAGCCACAGAACTGGATATTGTAAAGAAAAATGTGCCCTTCGTTCTTCCAAATAGGCACAGTCTGATTCCAACCTATCCATCACATACAGAGGGTGCAGATAGTACACAAAGAACCATTTAATTTTTGTATGAAGAGCAGAGGCACCTAATAGCCTATTGAGAGGAACATCCCTGCAGAGAGGGGAATGCACTTCCCACTGCCTTTAAGATTAATGACTGGTTACAAGCCTCTTAAAATTAAGAATCCATACTCAAAAGCTGATTTTCAGCAAAAGTCCATGCTAGATCTCACTACACCAGCTCCACAGAAATTACACCAAAGGAAAAGGCAACTGTTCAGAGCAGATTCCCTTCTTCACAGCCTGACATGTGACTTAACATAGCTAATTATTTGTCCATAATACTTTAAGGTGACCTACCAGACACCATTTCATCAAAACTGGATTTAGCTTCTGGATGCCTCAGCAGTGACTTGGGTGTCAAAATAATCAGCTGTAAAACAGAAATTTTTCCCAAACTCAAGAGCTGCTTTATCTACATTATTATATGCAACATTTGTAGCACTGTTCATACTAAACACACAAACTGAACATGCTACAGATCAAATTAATGTGATTAATGAACAGGAAATACAGTATTTTTCCCCGTTTTGAATGCCTAGGAAGTTTCAAAATTACTCAAAGATTTGGGTAGTCCACTCCCTTTAACGGTTCTCAAGAACTACTGCTTATGCTTCGAGAACAAAATAAAACCACAGGCTATGAACCAGTAAAACACCCAATAGCTGTATCTTAGGTTTTTGAAGTTCAACCAATTACATGCAGAGTATAGTCATGCAACCTATTAACTGCAGTGTCTTGACAAGCTCATCTGAAGGCCTGAAAAGCCAGAAAGAAGTAAAACTGAAACTCAAGTTTCATAATTGTAGCACATCAGAGCTGAGTTTCATTCCATCAAACCAGCAACTTCAATCTGTGTTCAGTTGAGATTTTTCACCACTGATTCTTGTTCTTTCTAGCAGTATGCCATATGCAAACACCCCTCCTTATGTGAGGGTTAATATACCTAGAAAAACCAGGTCCATTATAGTAACTTTACCGGTTTTCTGAATGGCAGCAAGATCTGTCTTCTGAGGACGTGAAAGTAATTGGCTGGAGTAGAACAATTCACCACAATCCAGTTGCATTCATACAGCTGGGAAACTTCAAACTGCTCACTGAACTCCTGAGAGAGACATTAAAGGCATTAGAAAAAAAACTATACTTCTATTTCTGACTCTCAGCAACTCCCTTCCTCAAAAATACTTCATTAACACATCTCTGCTGAGATTGTATGATTAGCTAGGGAAACATCCCCACAAATCACTCTCTTCTGTTTCTATTTCTTCCTAAAAATGTATGTAAATAAATACATAAACCTTCCATTAATTTCAGCAAGGTGGAAGTCCAGGAACGATGGGTGAGGAGGACTAGGACTTCAGTAGGTGGAAGACACAAAATATAACCCCTTTGAAAAAATCTTAAAACTAGAATTCATTTTTTGAGTGTATAGATAACTCTCCCAATTTTTTGGCAAGTGTCCTGTCCTCTTTTGCTTTTTAACACATAAATTTCATGTTTTATATTTTCTGTATTTTATGAATATAGGGTGTTTTCATCCATATCTATGTACATATACATTAGGTAAACATATATGTAGATAAACGTACAATGATCTCATTACAGATTGGTACAGCAGCTAACACAATTTCCTGATCCATGGTTAGGACTCCTGCCTTCTATGATGAAATTTATAACTTGCTGCATTGTGTGCAATTGTCAGTGCTTAAATGCTGTCAATCAATCAGGTCTTTATTCTGCCTGTTCACTGACAAAAATTACTCTTAGATGAGAAGCAACATAACTTTGGAATTATCATTGCCCAGGGGTAACAAACTCGGGGCCAAAACTGAAACATCCATTTTATTTTGCCTGGTTTTAAATTGGTGGGCTTTTCAATTAATGTATAGCAGGGTTTCATAGGAAATCAGTGGGGAAGTGGATGCCCAGTATCCTGTAGAGCTACATGATATGTCTGTAAAAATGAATGGCCAGAGTATGAAGGTCTTAGCTGAATGAAATTTAGAAGTTTCCTGTTTTCATGCTCCCTGCAGTATAATTTAACTCCACTGCAAAAAGCCAGGAGTAGTCTCACTTGGCCTCCTTTAGAAATTAGCTAGACACTCCTTTGCAGTATGCACAGCAATATAAACAAGCAGATCACTGGCCCCGAGGAACAGCCATAAAAAGATCACGCTGCCAGAGATTAATTGTATATGACCTCAGCTTTGCAGTGAAGCAGCACATACCTCATACTTCCATTACTTTTATTGGGATCAAGTTAATGTTACATCAAGTTCTGAAACTAAATCTTGACCCACTATACCTACCTAAAAGGATGATTCTTATCAAAAAATATGTCTAAAATGTGAAGAACAAAAAAAGGATATAGGCTTTGACAAATCTACTTACTGGATAAGCATCTGAATCATCATTGCTCATCTGCAGAAACCTCTCAGGCCTGGCTGATGAATGCTCTGGACCCTAGTAAAGGTATCATTTAAAATGAAATTAAAAAAGCACATCATCAATTAGACATCATTCCAGGTCATTCAGTCATGAACACCTCCTGTCACCCTGGCAGCTCTGCATCAAGGTGCACACCTGCCCCCAAGTCAAAGGGCATCAGTGGTAGCAGCAGTAAGAAGAGAGGACACACCACAGGACTGGAATTTTTTGTCTTTCATAAAATGTTTTCGTAGGAGAATATAAAGTTTCATATGGATTTCCAGTGCTTTTACCAGCTGTAAGTAATCTCTAGCCTCAGTATAGCTGCACAATGAAGATGAATTAAAAGGGTAGTTGGGTCCACATGGGCAGAACAATGACCTTGCTAATGCAGGGCAGAAAGGAGAAGGAGGAATGTCAGGAAGAGAAACACCATGTGCCTCAGCATATGCAGTGACTCAGACTTCTCTGGACCAAACCACAC
Organism: Agapornis roseicollis; assembly: GCA_002631895.1. Classification (NCBI taxonomy): domain Eukaryota; kingdom Metazoa; phylum Chordata; class Aves; order Psittaciformes; family Psittacidae; genus Agapornis; species Agapornis roseicollis. The sequence continues at coordinate 276,808 of NDXB01006275.1, read as the reverse complement.
TTGCATGCTGAGCAGGAGGAAATACAGGTAACTGCTCACTATCTTCACTATATTAGCAACAAAAGGAGAATCAGGATCTTTCTCCTACTGTTGTTCAGTGTAGAACAAAATAGATTAGATGAATGCTTCAGCTAAAATGAATCAAACTACACGTACAGATTATCTGGAAAACTAACTTATGATTAATTTCTGTTTCTTCATGTAATGTAAAATGCCTTCATATTACATTCTGTCAAAACACTGAACATTCACAACCACTGTCTCACTAGCAGTAACCAAGGTAATTTCATTTAGTGACAAACATTGTTAGATCCATTTAATACTAGCAAAACACACATGCTGGTCACAGACAATATCAGGAATAAGCAGTGTATCAGTATCTGTTGTCTTCCCTCTCATGTCCTTGTTTATAAAGGATGAGAGAAAGCTGTGAGGAGTACAAGAATGCAGTGTGCTTTTTTATTTATTGCTAATGCTGGTAGCCTTTGCTTGTTCAAGTGACAGCTACTGTTAGGAAGAACTCTCATTTTGGAAACAGTTGCAAAGTACTTTAACCTGAAGACATAAAACTATTACATCTCAATTCTCCCCACAGCTACTAAGCTAATGATGCTCATAAACAGCTTTTTTCTTTATACAGCCATCTCTCATCATAACTTACTCTGCTGAAACCTTAATATATGATTTGAAAAATCACTCATTATTTTGACAGCTTGATACAACACATCATCCTCCCTAATTATACGTGCAGGATTCCAGAGTCCAGAGGACGGCCAGAAAGATGATCAGAGGGCTGAAGGACATCTCCTGTGAAGACAGGCTGAGAGTTGGACTTGTTCAGCCTGAAGAAGTATCTGGGGAGACCTGAGAGCAGCAGTATGTAAAGGGGGCCTATAAGGAATATGAAGAGGCACTTTTGACAAGGGCATGTAGTGACAGGACAAGGAGGAATGGCTATAAACTGAATGAGATCTAGATTAGATATGAGGAAGAAGTTCTTCACTGTAAGAGTTGTGAGGCACTGGAAGACAGGTTGTAGACACCCCATTCCTGGAAGTATTCAAGGCTAGATTGGACAGGCTATGAGCAACCTGGTCTAGAAGAAGGTATTGGAAGGGTTGGAACTAGGTGATCTTTAAGGTCCCTTCCAACCCAAACTATTCTGTGATTCAATCTATTCCATGGACTAAGGGACTTCAAAGGAAAAAGACATGCCCCTGGCAACAAAGGAGTAACAGCCAAGAACTACGCCTTGCACAATTACTCTTTTGAAATCTGTCTCCACTTCTGAGATGCCAGATAAACTGATCATAGATGAGTAAGGGCTTGAGAACAAGAAGCAAAGATGTGCAAAATGACAGCACACAGTAACAGTCCAATACCTCTGCTGTATAAATCTATTTGCCGTAAATCAAACCTACACAAAAAAGTACGACTTATACATGCACAAACATAGTGCTTCACAAGCACACTGAATTCAGTACACTGGAAACTGAGATGTTACTGGCAAACAACTGCAGGAGAGACACGTGAGGCTTCTCTAACATACATATATATATGCTGCCCCAGTAATAACCTCAATCCAGAGCCTCAATGTTCACATCCATCTTTGATTTCTCTGCTGACACTGCCAGTCAGATTGCTAGCAACTGCTGCATGGGATGGGGCAGGGTTTATTTCTGTGACCACCTACCCAGTGAGACCTATACTGAATCCATTAGTTACTTTCAGATGAGTCCCCAGGGAACCATTAGGCAGCAGTCTTTCAATCACAGCCAACTTGCCTATGGATGCATGACCTAGAGGTGAAGGGATCCTATACCCCATTACAAATCCTCCCCCAAATCATTCTGCCCCCAACACTGTAGTTACAGAGAGTAACTCTCCTGTAATGGAAAGCTCCTCTGGGAAGATAACAGATTTCAGTAGTCTGGTGGGATTCTTAAATACTCCAAAAACACCTGACACTAGTAGAAAATAAGCATGTTTCAGCAAATCCTAGCTGCCAAGTGGCTAAGAGAAAAGAAAGATTAACTGTATTGTAAGCAGTAGAAAACTAGCTCCCTTCAGCTGAGGGCTTCCCTGCAGAGGTCCACCCCTCCTGCTGAGGGCACAATCAGGCTGTCCCCTCAGGATCTGTATTTTAAAAATTTAATTTATCAAAACTCTTGTGAACAGCATTAGTCCCATTATTCTTTATGCACAAATGGGCACAGAAAGACATTCATAAGATATGAATGCACCCTGGTATATCAGGACAGGATTATAATTGCATGGAAATAACTAAACTGTTTGTGAGAATGGAAATGACGCAGTTTGTAGTGAAAGGGTCTACAGCATTTATACAGATGGAGATTGCCACTGTGGCACATACTATGATTTTCTTAGCAGAAGGCTAGAAACATACATGCATCAATTCACAAATGTTAATACATTTGAAAAGGGAGAAAATTAACCTAGCCTGGTGTGATGTTCATGTAATGTTTAAAAATAATTTAAAAGATCTGAAGAACAATTCTACTGTGGATATGAACTTCACATAACATCATATACAGAGTGTGCCCATGCCCTTTACCCACTATGACACTGTCTAGTTCCTTCTGCAAGCCACAAAGAGAGTCGACAGCTAGTGGATGCATTTTCCTTTTCAGAAAAAGGGAAATTTCCTATTATATCACAGTTACCCAATGTCAATGATTTCTGAAGAAGTTTTGAAGTTGTTTAGTACCATTTCACTGCAAGAGAATTTCAGGCAATTTACACAGACCTACTTCATACAAAATCAAACAAAGGAAGTAGTACTAGACACTAGTGATTTCTTTCTTATTGTATGTTAAGAATCTGGTTTCCTAGGGGTAAAAGGCAACATCTTAGGGAAAGATACAAAAAAAAAAAAAAAAAAA
>NDXB01006275.1:245358-270110 GCA_002631895.1 Agapornis roseicollis | reverse complement strand
GAAAAAAAAACAAACCACAAAAAAAAAACCAAAAAAAAAAATGGGGGAGAGAGGGAAGGGAAAAAGTAAAAAAAAAAAAAAGGAGAGTGAAAGACAAGCATTCCTGCCTTTAAAAAATGAGAACTAATGAACATGAGGTTACAGAAAGTTTAAAGTAACTTGTCCAGTTCCACAAGGAAAACTCTCAGCAAAACTAGTGAGAGTAGTCATGTATCAAGTAAGTCCCTCTGTAATACAAACTACAAGAAACATCCTTCCAACACTTGACATGAAGTTTTGACATAGGTCACCTGTGCATGAAACTGAAATTGCTTTAGCTTTACTCAACGATTACAGCTAAATTAGGACTACAGGATTTCTCCTGCTCCAGGATCAGGCTCTTCTGCCAGTGTTAGTATACAGACTTTCCTTGAAGGTTAGCAGAGGGACAACTGCAGGACAAATTAACTGTGTAAGACAAAAAGCAACAAGAGCTTCAAGTGAAATGTTTTACTCACAGTGAAAAGTTTTACATATTGTTTTATAGAGTGTCTTCACAGTCTACTCTTTGGTAATTCCAACACAGCTTTTTGTTTACCAGCAAGAAATCTTTGAGTCACTTGGCTTCTGGACTCCTGAACTCTGAACAGTCCATCCATGACTCCAGCAGATGCTCATGTTCACACCAAAAGGCAACTAGGAAGTCAGAGGCCAAAAGGAGACTGGTAAGTCAGACAGAAGGCTCTTCATCTTTGAGTCACCGTGACAGTGCATTACCAAAGAGGATGGCTTTTACTGAACGTTCCTCTGGCCTGTGTGACCTTTCTTTCAGAACATATTTTAAATCTCTGTTCTCTTTATTTATGTGATTCTATTGTTTTTAGCACAATGCAAACAGTGGGGAAAAAATACACAACTCCTTCAAGGCATGTTCCCAAAGGTATCTGAAAAATAGATTTCCCTAGATAGGCCTGAATCCCATTCTAATTTTACACAAGCATTAAGAGACCATTTCTACTGATTGGGTGACATGCTTGAGAAAATATGCAATATGTTCAAGACTTATTTGTGCATATGCTGCTCTCTGTAAGGATAGGGTAATCTAGCTTTTAGAAAAGAATGAACTGAGGTCTTGACAGCTTAGAGTTACCAATAATTACACAGGGCTTTTCAAAGGGTATGGAGCAATATGTTTATTTAAACCTTAGTCAAGAGCACGCACATTATCCTGTTTCATATGCCAAAATAACCCCTAAAATTCACATGTTAAAACCAGTGTCATTTCTCATTTGCTACTTTGTTGTCGCCTTTGTGCCAATAATCTCCACCAGGTGAAAATGTCCCAGGTGAAGCTGCATTAAAGGTGTGATCCTAACACAGATACTTTTTGCAAGCTTTCTGACAGCCATAAAAGTATCTGGGGAAAATATATTCAAATGTAATCTACACATTCTGATTAATATTTTGAAATTAGTTTTGCCAAGACTACTATTTCACAGAACGTGTTTGTGGTAAAGCCATCACTGGTATACCAGAACTAATTTTCCATCTGGCAAATAACAATGAGAAACTAAAGCTATTCCACCAGCAATTATAGCAAGGGTTTCTGTCAAGAATTACTTACTCCTCTCTGCATGTGGAGAAAATCATTTCAAGAACAAGATCTGAACTGCTATGTTAAACATATATATACGTATATATATAGATATAAATAGGTGGAAAGTCATGTAGACAGATACAGGTGAAAAACCCAGGAGAAGGTGAGGTGTTTCTCCTGAAAGGGATTTGTTGGGGCACCAGGTGAGTCAAGATCAGGGAAGCTGACGTGATCTAGAAAGACCCCACAGTTCTAGAGATGGAACATCAGGGGAGCAGGTTTCTACCCAGGCCCCTCATGAAGGCTCAACCTCAGACAAGAGTAAAGGGTCAAAAAAACTTTTATTGTGTCTGCAGAGACAAAACATGAACATTTCTTTAGAATTCTGTGCAAAGTTTAAAGGATTAACTCTTACACGGCTAGAAACAGAACGGCTTAAGCTGTGAGGAAATCCAACAACAAGACAACCAGGCTGCAAGGTGCAGCTTTCAAAGAATGACAGGTAAAGAATCTGCACACCAAAGGGTTGTGGAGAGCTACCAGCCAGCTCCTGAACACCAGGCAGCTGCTCAGGGCTCAGCACACCAAGGCACAGGGGACCAGGACACAGCACAGCAGTTTGGTAAACTTCCAAACTGAAGAGAGAGGAAAGAAAAATACACAGCACTTGACTAAGGTTGCAAAACTAATGTTTTAATTGCTGAACTTCATTAAGGTCCCTAGATGACAGGCACAGCAGAAATGCTTGTTTCTATTAGTCCAGTTCCTGCTGTGCTCCCTTACTGTTCTTTTCGTCACACTGGAAGAGAAAGACACGTTGTCAAGCAAAGTGGCAGCTTACGCAGCATATTATGCTGTTTTTTCCCCACAGCACTTTTCATGATTGCTTCAAGAACTGTAGTTTTTCAATTAACGTAAGTAAAACTACAGCTTAATTCAATATGATTTCAAAGTGACTTCAAGCACGAACATTAACTAATGGTTACAGAGGGCTTATAAGTGCAAGGACTTAATGTCAGAATGAGGAAAGTTACAAATTGAGATTTGTGCTATGTTTAACAGAAAATCTAAGCACAGGAACTAACAGAAGGACATGCATCCTCTCACAAACTCAAACACAGCCTAGGAGAAAATGGAGTTAACACCCATCTGGTGGCTGACCCTATTAAACAGAAAGACTCATTCCTTCTTAGAGCTCCATGCAGATGCCATTGAAAACCTGGTCCTTGGTTACTTCAGTCTGTCATATTTCCCAGCAAATTTTCTGACAGATAACTGCATCTGCTACTCCCATTCTTAAAAACATGTTGTTCTGCATGAGTAGTAATACTACATATTTCATCCTAGAACTGTATTGTAAGAAAAGGTTAAATCAATACCTGTCCTCCTCCCTTCATCTTCTGTTTAAAACATGACCTTCTCTCCTGAAAAAGCTGTACTCCAGGTCTCATGGTTCAGGAATTTGCTGAACTACACACCAGTCCCAAGTGTATCATGCCTGCATATTCCCCGAAAGTTCCCAGTAAGGGATACTACAGCTCAAGACCACTCAAAACTCCTACTGAACCTGACAGAGAATCAAACCTTGATGGACAATCAACACTGAGGGCAGTAAAGACTGGAGATTCCTTCAAGTATTTAAAAAACAGGTAGCATGGAGCACCTGTAAGTTTCTCTTTCTTTTCTCCTTCATAGAATCATAGAATAGTTAGGGTTGGAAAGGACCTTAAGATCATCTAGTTCCAACCCCCCTGCCATAAGCAAGGACACCTCACACTAGACATTTCAATCAACAAATGACTCAGACAAACTTTTTAGCTTAAATGACTTCACACAGCCATCATTTATACTACCAGACATTCAGACTCAGTAAAAGGGAAAATTTATAGCTAGATGAGTGGATGCACAACTAAATTGTAATAATCTGGATATAGCTAAAAATAGTAGATGTAGGATGTCAAAATTATCAGAGGTTGTTAAATACTCTGATTTAATGTCCCAGTACACACACTCCACAGCTTCCTGTATACAAAACATAAGCAACTGCTTGAACTACAAATTAACAAGACTGCCTTAGTTTTATTTAGAAGTGAAATCAGTCTTGCCAGAGTATCATTTTAATGGAGCAGTTACACCCCAGGTGTTCTTAACCAGCTCAACAATAACTTGGTGCAAAGCTCACAGCTCTGAAGAGATGCCAGTCTTTGGTTTATGTATCTGCCAAGAAAATAATCTAGAGTTTTATCATACTGGGCTGTTCAATCCATTTTTACTTTGCTCTAATTTAGAGAAACTAAGGGAATTCTCAAAATGCTTCTGAGGTGCTGCATGTTAACAGAGTCGTAAATTAAATTCTTAACACTTTTTTTTTCTTTTACGTCTTCTCACAACCTTCCCAACCCTCACCAAATACTTTAGGCCACTAATCCCAAAGTGTTCCTTGTAAGAGGCTCATATAGTAGTGTTATGGTCTAAACCCAGCCAGTAACTCAGCACCACGCAGCAGCTCACTCACACTTCTCCTTTCTCCCCCCTGCCAGCTGGGACAGGGAGAATCAAAAGAATGTAAAACTCAAGAGTTGAGATAAGAACAGTCCAATAACTAAAGTACAATATAGTGATAATAGAAAGAATACTAAAAATAACAGTAATAATAGGAAACAAGAGGAGTAATGAAAACTCAGTTAACACAGCAGTGATTCTCAAAACAATTGCTCACCACCTGCCGACCAATACCCAGCCCAACCTGAGCAGCAACCTGGGCCTTCCCTGTTTATATACTGGGCATGATGTGCTGTGGCATGGAATACCCCTTTGACTAGTTTGGGTCAGGTGTCCTGTCTCTGCTTCCTCTTGAGTTCTTGTCCCCCTCCTCACTGGCAGAGCATGAGAGACTGAAAAGTTTCAGTCCTTGACCAGGGTAAGTGCTACTTAGCAACAACTAAAACACTAGTGAATTATCAGCACTGTTCTCAGACTAAAGCTAAAACACAGCACTGCACCAGCTACTAGGAAGAAAAATAACTGTCACAGCTGAAACCAGGAAAAGTAGAAATAACAGTTAGAGAAAGTAAAGTGTTAGGGGGTTTGCTACACCTGAAGAATCAACTCATTGAACTGCAAGCACTCACTTATTCTTCCATGTACTAAAAAGGAGACCTGGTGATATTACCAGCCAAACAGGTAACAATTCTAACAGCTCCTCTTTGACTGGGATGCCACATGTTCACACACTACTGCTTATCCCAGCACTGTCTCTCTATAGATACAATACACAAGAGTAAACATGTTGGAAAAGCCTGATACATAAAAACTAGGAAAGGAGAGAAAACTTAATTATAAAATCCCTTCAACATAAAAACATGACATTTCTAGGGTAAAAAAAAAGATCATCTCATTAACTATTTCAAGAACTTTAATTTCCTTTACTGTTAGAAAACAGATCAGACATAAGGGATATAAGGTTCTTAACAACTAAAAATATTGATATTTTAAGTTTTGAAGAACCTGTCATCACATCTGCTGAAGCAGGACTGCACAGAACTGGTACTCTTGTTTTCAGTTTATGAAAAAGCCCGTACTTTGTCCTATTGCTTGTACTCAATTAAAGTTATTAAAATCACCTTTCACATTTCTGCTGCCGGGGAAGATGGAGGAGCAACAGTGAGCAGGATGGGATCAAGAAAGAGAAAAAAAGAGAGCCCACTTAGTTAATTTTTAAAGAACAGATTTGTGGCATTTGGAAATGCCCTTCATACCATATCAACAACAGAATTCCTACACCTACTGATGTGTAAGTTTTGGAATAAAATCAAATTGCAACCATATCCAGACACATCATTTTCACACTTGGATGTTATTTGAATATTAAAAAAACCCCAACCAAACAGAACAAAACCAAAACCAGAAACCTATGACACACTTACCCATTACATTTGCAGCTACACTGTAAATTGGCTCAAGTTAAGAAAGCCCAGACCAAACTATGAGAAAGAGCAGGAAATTGGAAACAAACAAAGAAAAAAAATCACTCTCTGAAATTAAAATTCTTGCTTTTTAGCTATGCCAATTATTTTTATTGTGTTTATATACATCCTCTCTTGCAAACCAGAGTTTACATGTTCCTATATTAGCTTATAGAAATACAAACTTCTGTTTACACTGATTCTGCCACAGAGCTAGCAAAAATACCTACAAAATCTCAGCTCTTCAGCTCACGCTAAAGCCTACCAGTTTTATACCACTTTAATTTTAATATTATTAGTAATAAGTATCATGTAGCGTATGTAAAAATGACTAAGTAATCAAATTTTGGGAACTTTACAGCAGCTATCAATTCCCGTCTTCATCTCCTACAGTGCTTCATCCTTTTCCTTCACACTAGCTCTGAAATGGATATGAAAAAATATTTCATTATTTATCCACAGAATGAATAACATTTCTGATAAATTATTAGATGGATTGTTTTTGTACTCCACGTTCCTCTTGCCACCCTCATCATGTCAGTGAGGCTATTCATTCTCTGTGGCTGAAGGTAAAATGCCTGTCCACTACCAAAAATATAATTCACTATGAGTAATGCTATCACAAGTATTTGTTTTCTTGAACTAGCATGTTCAGAATAGCAGTTCAGATAAAGCTGGCATGGATTTTTATATCTGTATTACAAAGTGTCCTTGATTCTGTTGACAGTTCCTCTCCTTTTGAGAAAGCATTAGGTACAAGTTCCAGCATTGCCACAAGCAACCACGGAAGATAGAAATTTTCAGTTGAATCCCAAAATTGTAAATTGTGGGGGTGCTTGTTTAAGGGATGCCAGAATGTGAGAGGGAGAGCTTTGATATCTGTTTCATAGATAACTGGTTTACAGCTTTTTTCCATTCCCTTTCTTGCTGCGCTCTGCTTCTTGTATAGCTACATTATTCTCTGAAATTAATCTTCTCTCATGACTATGTAATGTTCCACTGAATACTAATGGGACTAATTCTGTGACTTATCCACCAAAACCTACTTTAGTCTCCCAGTTTACAGTTTTGAAGTACAAGCAGGTTCTAAGCAGCCTAAACAAATAGCTGTATTATTTGAAGAGTGCAGAAAGTTTAGCAAAAAAACCTGCAAATTCATATGGCTGATCCCACAGGCAAGGCATTCAAAATTTAAAGAAAGCAAACAAACCAAAGAAACAAAACCCAGAAGCAAACAAATACACATCTAGCTGAAGTTTTATTTTATTCTAAAATGTTAAAAATAAAATATGCATTAAAACAGAGACCCACCATAGCACACTGTAAGAAAAAAACCTAAGCTGAGCTTAAAGTTTATACTACAAAGATTTTTTTTAAAAAACCATTCATGGTAAGAAGACAAAAAGGGACAAATCCTACAATGAACAGGGTAAATTTGCTGACTCTCCTGATAGAAGTACTTTTTTCAGGGGGTAGAGGGAAATCAGCTTATGCATTTTGGTTGGATTTTAGGCCTCTGTTCTGTAATTCCTGGTTCCCACCTGATCAAAACCATGACTATTATGATATCAAAATACCACAAAGGCAGAGTTTGCTTATTTTTAAATCCTACTAGCAGAAGGAGACGTTTGGTTTTAGACTTGTCAAACTCAAGTAACAAAGTAAAATTTTGCACCCAGAAAGCTTAACTACATTAAAGAAAGTCTGAAAAAAAATTCCTTTTAATTAGCAGTCATCATTTCCTACATCTTGTTTAAGACCTACTAAGATCTGTCAGATAGTGACCCAAGACATACCTAAGACACCATATTCAGAAAGGGAGCTGTTGCACACAGTATAGGGGGCCTGCTGCTCCCAGAGGTGATTCATAGGAACACACGTTCTCTTGTCAACTTCTTGATCATGAAGCACATGATGACGATGGCTGCAAATAGTTGTTGAAAGCAATTTATTAGTTAAGAATAACTTTGGGCTTTAACAGACCTATTTTGAAAGATAAAACATCAAAGTTATGTCCTAGAAAGCATGCAAGCAACATAGTTACCTTTGCTTTACACACAACCCTCATTTGGCTGAAATCTAGTGATGCAGTTACCTGTCTAAATACAATTGCTGAACTATATGGACTTCAACTATACAAGCTTGATCTCAAGCACTCATGGAAACTGAAAATACCTTGTCCCTAGAAGAACTAGGGGGAAGGGGAAAAGGACTACAGAGGTTGTTGCTATAGAACAGCCAATTTAAAGTAAAAAAAAAAAACCAAAAACAAAAACAAACAAAACCCAAACAAAACAAACAAAAACCCAAACAGAAACCCAAACAAAAACAAATAAAGCCCCAATCAAAAACCAACCAAACAAATAAAAAGGATGAATAAAATTGTTATTAAAAGCATTTCACTTTACCTCCCTGGCAAATTCTATTAATCTTTTCCTTAAAACAACTGTTGTTTGTCTTTGATGCAAAAATATAATCAAATCAAATCTCAGCGCGAAGACTTGAAGCAGTTCTATCCTCTTTCCTGTTATTTCCATTCACATGCACCATTTACAGTTCTACAGAACACCATTAATCAGCATTAGAATGAGGCACAGAGGAATGCTACCAAAACAGAGATGACTGAAGTAATTACTGTAATTCATTAACTCCCTGAGCAGACTAACTGAGTGAATCATACCAATATGTCCAGCTTTACAACTGCTAACATAAGGACAGTTATCATACTGGTAACAACTACTGTGTGTTGTATAGCTGCCAACACTGAACTGGGGACAGAATCTTTTTGTGCTTCCTTTTGCTATGAAACAAATGCTAGCAAAAGAGCTCTGAAATTTATGTAGGAGTCAACAATACAAGGCCAGGAAAAGACATAATATTTGAAGAAAAGCATAGGGATGGAAGTAGATAGAAAGGGGAAAATAGAGATATCAGACAGCTGTTAAGCAGAAAAAAATTTTGCCACCATTATGCTATTTTTGTCATTCAGCCAAAGACAGAAGGCCTAGCTAGGTGGCAAGCTTCTTCAGCACAAAGTTTTGTGTTTCCCCAGCAAAAGGTGATTACATTGAACATAGAGGGACAGCCAGAAATGTACAGACATACAAGCCAGATACTGCTGTTGTGCAATTATCAGGTTTACTGACATCAAATCAGTACAAAATCAAGTCTCTCTCTTCCCCTTTCTTTGCCTTCTCCAGCGCATGTCTCCAAGATGAGAAGGGGCCCAGTGGTTTTATCTGTAGGTTTATCCAGCTTCTGTCTACTGATAAGACTGAATAATAAAATCCAGATGGCACAGGAATCCTTAGCTAGTCTTCACCAACCTGAATAGGATTTTATCTGAACAAGTTTTTTATTTATTCCCTATGTTGCTGTGAGCATAACAATTATTTTTACCTTAAACATCAAGAAAAATCTGGATGATTGTTCTGGAAAATCCTTTTCCACCAAAGAAAAGAGCTGAGAATACTATTCTCACAACAAGTCCATAGGTGTGTGCTAGACACGACTAGGTACCCTCCTGAAACAGATGGGTAGTCTGCTAAACAATGAACATGTATGTTAGGCTCCCAGAAGAGGATCACCACTTTACGAGATCACACTACTAAAATGTAGGAGGATAAGAAATCATAGGGGTAGGGAGTGGAAATCTCACAATTTTCAGTTTTGTTTTCACGTCTTGTCCAAAGGATTTTGTTAAACATGCCATTTGTTATAGGAGAAAAAAAAAAGAATGTTCAAAAGACTGGATACTAAATGAACCTCAGCACAGAAACACAGCACTGTTCCAGAGAAAATAGGCACTGAAATTCATCTCTCTTTTCTGCAAGCATTCACAGTGAAGCACAGTGCAGCTGCTAGTTCATTCACCCCCAGCAATGAGCTTCACATCAAAGGCTGCAATCAAACACATCGTTAACATGTTACTCCATGGAGAATCAGGTAAGGCAGCAGAACTGCATATATTTTACTGAATGATCAGATTCTGCATTCCTTCATGCTCCATAGTCACACTTAGTCTCAGTACAAAGGACCTTATTTCACTTTAAAAAGGCTTGCCAATTGTCAACATGTTTGCTCACAGGATACCCAAGCTTCAGGCAGCCACCACTGAAATGGTATTTAAAAGACTACAAGATCTGCATCAGCAAATACCCTTCTTTAACTTCTCAGCAATTGGATGAATTACAGCTGAATTTTTAGTTAAAAAGCAGAAAGAAAAAATATATAATTTCTCTTTTTCAGCAAAAAAAGAAAAGGAAGAAAATATCTAATAACATTTGCTTTGCTTTAAATACAATTCTTTAAAATGCTGTATACAGAGACACAGGAGATTCAATTACTTGTGACTGCCAGAATGTAGAACATTCAGACTGATGCTGAATAGCCCCAACCTGTCCTTTCCCACAGATCACCATACTGTTTGAAAAATGCCAAGGTGTTTCTTTAAGTATGGGACAGCATTTAACAGTTATCACTGTACTCACCTAAAAGTACCCCTCTCCACATCCTGTCCACTTAGTCGAACATGGATTCCTTCTTTTAGAAAAGAGCCAAAAGCCATGTATTCTGCTAAGGCCCAGTCAACTACCCTGTTCTTGGTCATTTCCAAGCGGGCTCTCAATATCCGAGAGAGTCCTATATTGGAATAAATATCAAAAATCAGTGGACTTACTTCAGAGGTCTTTTATATTCATATCATATTCACCAGTCTCCTTCCCCACTGGCTAACTCAAAGACAGATCCTAATAGGGTCGACAAGTTGTTCTTCTAGAATTAAAGTCCTAGCAAGGTAAAATAACTTGTTTCCTAGGTGAAGCATTGCATGATGTTCATACCTTGGTTTAGAAGAAGAAAATAAGATTGGCTGTGTCAGAAACTACTGAGGACAATAAAAAAAGAGTCATGGTGAAATACTTCTTCCTAAAGATTTACTTTCACACCTCTAATACCAAGTACTGCTTTATACAAGTCAAGAGGAGGGCCACAAAGATGATCAGGGGACTTGAGCACGTCCTGTATGAAGACAGGCTGAGAAAGCTGGGACTGTTTAGCCTGGAGAAGAGATGGCTGCATGGAGACCTCNCCTCAACATAAAAAGGACATGGAGCTGTTGCAACAAGTCCAGAGGAGGGCCACAAGGATGGTAAGTCAACTGGAGCATCTCACATAGGAAGACAGGCTGGGAAAGTTGCGACTGTTTAGCCTGGAGAAGAGATGGCTGCATGGAGACCTCATAGCAGCCTTCCAGTATCTGAAGGGGGAGTACAGGGATGCTGGGGAGGAGTTCTTCATTAGGGACTGTAGTGACAGGACAAGGGGTAACGGGTTCAAACTTAAAACAGGGGAGGTTTAGACTGGATATAAGGAAGAAATTCTTTACTGTTAGGATGGTGAGGCACTGGAATGGGTTGCCCAAGGAAGTTGTGCGTGCTTCATCCCTGGCAGTGTTCAAGGCCGGGTTGGATGAAGCCTTGGGTGGCATGGTTCAGTGTGAGGTGTCCCTGCTTATGGCAGGGGGGTTGGAAGTAGACGATCTTAGAGTCCTTTCCAATCCTAATTATTCTATGATTCTGTGATTCTACAAGAGACTGAAAATATCAGCTATTGGGTTTCTTCTCTCTTTCTCACTCTCATTTTTCCTTGGCATCTGCCTTACTGGAATTCTGGAGATGCTGCAAAGTGAAACACAATGAATTGATCAATACTATGAATATCATATAAATGGGAAATTTGTAGCAACTGCCAACAGGTTTTCAGTTGGCAAACAATAGCTGTTTTCTTACAGTGAAGGTTTTATAACTTGGTAAGACAAAACACAAGTTAGATATATTCCTGAGTAGAAAGCTATCTAACTACAAGAAAAGTATCACAGGTGCACCACATATTACCACTGGTTTTAGTATTAAAAAAACACATTAATAGTGCTTCCTGAGATGGGTGCCTTACTTTCCAGTAAGTCCACAAACCTGCTGCACAAGGACTTGAAGAATGAAAGGAGGTGTTAACATTATAAAGAGACTTTTACCACCCTCAGAGGAAAACCTATTTTAATGAGGTAAGGAACAGAAGTGGCATGATACTGAAAGAACACTAAGCTGAGAACAAGCAGCAGGATGTTAAGTGTCACATTCTCCTTGCCCATAGGATGGAAGAGTTAAAATAAAAGTCACAGGCATTTTCCTCTTTAGGAAATGACCCAGCAGCAGAAATATAAAATCTGAGCAAGAAACCCAGCCACCAGGAGAAACAAAGAATATAGCTGACCTGCATGTATTTTGAAGTCTTTGACTGGCACTGAACTTGCTACATTGCCAATATGAGTCAGCAGGTCTTCTGAAATGCCAGTTGGAGGACAAGACATGCTTTTAGGTTCTCCATCCACATTAAAGAATCCTGGAAGTAAAAAATTTAGTGAGATGTTCAAGGACTGATCAAGATATATCCACACTATCTACAACTAATTTAAAAACTCACAACTCTTAAAAAGACATTCTAAGCAACAATCTAAACCTAGTTCTTCACCTTTCACTGGGAGACACTATCATTTTGATTGTATGACAACAGAACTTAATCTTACAGGCACACAATGATTTTCTTTGTTTCTATCTTTACTCCCTGTGAGTCCAACTATGTGGGCAGAGGCAGGCAATAAAAGGTATATGGCACCTCAATCCCTCAAAAAAAAATCTCTGAAGGCAGAGACAGTATTAACATTACAGACAAAACACTTCTCTCCTAAACTGAAAAGACATCTTTTTCAAAGTCACACCTTACTTTGCATAGTTTTTAACAAAAGCATCTCTTTCAAGCTGACCTGGCAGAATGTTTATTAACAGGGACAAAACAAAGGTCACATATTCTATTTTAAAGGAACACTGTCTGATAAAGAGCATTTAAGAGTCCTAGAATATGGACTTAAAATAAAAGCACGAGGATATTAACACTAGGATAAGTGAAAAGACACTCCTTACCAGGCCAAGGTGAATCGAGCCAGTGCTTGATATGGAGGATCTTATTATCCTTAGATCTAGTATATGCTTCTTCACATATTCTATCATACTTTGCAATTTCTTCCTGGAAAAAAAAAAAAACCTCTCATTTTAAAACAGATAAACGTTAACACCTTTGTATCTTACAGCTGAGACCTATCATTCAGTATAAAACACTCAGTTATTTAACTTCTGAAGAAAATGACAATCATGCGAACAATTTAATTTTATCTAGGATCAAATTGCCTTCTTAGAGACATGCTTACCCACATTACTCTAAATAAATTACTTAGTTTATTAAACAAGTGTTACAAAGGAGAGTACCAAGCGCTGAATTTGTATTATTCTAGAATGAGACAGAAACGAAGTACCAAACATAGCTGGCAGTCACACTTAAGCAAACAGTATAGTGACATTCATGTCTTCCTACTGACAGCTTCTTAAGTTTGCTTTAACTCTGCCAATGCATACCTCAAATTCTTGCAGTGTCACAGTCCCATCTGCAATCAGTTTGTCAGCATATTTCTTCAGCACTGGCACCTGCTTATGAATCTGCTTGTACATTAGGGGCTGGGTGAACATCGGTTCATCCATTTCATTGTGCCCCCTCCTACGGTAGCAAACCTGCAATGGGAAAGATTGTTTCTGTTGGTAGGAAGAAATGTAAAATATAATCTTTCCATTTAATAGTTTTACAGAGATTTTAGGAGGTTTTAGGAGGCATAAAAACAATTATGGATTCTTGTGGACCTATTACTGTTTTGCTTTGTTTAAATGAAGAAACTATAGGCCATTAAAATCAAAGTATGTTTCTTTACTGGGTCTTCTAAGCCACATAACCACATAAAAATAAGAGAGTAGTACAGAATACACAGAATGAAAAAAATCAAGACCTACCAAGTCAACCACCACATCTTTATTGAATGTGTTTCGCCATTCTGCAGCTACACTGCACACATACATTACTGCTTCAGGGTCATCAGCATTCACATGAAAAATGGGAGCATTGACCACACGAGCAACATCAGTAGGATATGGAGATGAACGGGCCATACGGGGATCTGTGGTGAAGCCAATCTAAAAATTCCAAAAACTTCCATTAGAATAAGTTGGGTATCACCCCCTACTTTGTTTTAAATGTTTAAGATTTTCAGTTAAGTCATTTAGACAGCAGTAGTATCAGCTTTTCATTCTGGCTAGCTAGCTACGTTTTCCTTCCTTAAAAAAAAATCAAAGCAAACACTTAATTCACAAATTGAATGAAATAAATATAGGTAACAAAATATTATTCAGTAAGAGTTGCTAAATACTATGATAATTTTCAGAAACATCCTAATCATTCTAATGAACAGAGGGGACAATGAACCCAGCTAATGAAAACAAGAATAAAACCGAATACACTAGCAACTATTCAGAAGACAAGTTGACTGGAAAACTCTCTACTTGTTACCTGGTTGTTGACCACAACGTGAATAGTGCCATTCGTGGTATAAGATGGCAGGTCACTAAGATGAAATGTCTCATAAACTACTCCTTGTCCTGCAAAGGCAGCATCCCCATGCAATAATATGGACATAACCTAAAGGGAGAATTATACACACATATCCACACACACATATTAGAAAGCAAAACTGCAATTTAATCCTCTCAGCAGGATTTTTTTGCTCCATATTTCTGTAATGCTTACAAAATAGAACTGTCTTTTTATAATAAACCAGAGACTTCTCAGCATTCTGCTGTCTTTGCTTAGTTCACAAATGAAAGTTTAAGCCTACTTCCTGAAGTTACCCTTGAGATAGCACGTCAAAAACCTTATCTAGTTCAACAAGTAATATATCCCTTTTGTGTAAAAGAGAAAGACTCTGTGATACAAAACTACTGGTAAACTATTCTTATTAAAAAAATGAAAAGCTACCAGTAAGTGTTACTATATTAAAAAATATTTACCTTCTTCCCTGCTGTATCCCCCCGATAAAACTGTTCAGCTTTTGTTTTTCCTTGCACAACGGGATCAACTGCTTCCAAGTGAGAAGGGTTAGCCATCAGGGAAAGAGTGATTTTCTTGTTTGTTGCTCGGTTGATCCTCTCATGGTACATTCCCAGATGATATTTTACATCCCCAGATCCCTAACATGCAAGATGTAGTCACAATTCAGGAATGTCATTATGTCAGCTACATCCGGATGACTACACCAAAAAGTTGTGATTTCAGTCTGAAAAATGCATCTAGCTAACTGTACATCAATATGCACTACGGGCATGACACCATAATTTCAAGCTGAAGCATTGTTCCTATTTTATTTTCGGATAAATATTTATAAAATATTGACACTCCTTTCACTTATATAAAACAAAGAAATATGCTTAGGGATTACAAACTCAGTCAAATGACCTGGAACTTAACTATCTATAATCATCCCTGAGATGCCTTCTGCATATTAGAGGTACAGTATAGTCTTTAAATGTGTTAAGAAATTTCACCAAATCATACTGCTCAAACTACAAAAGACGACACATATTTCAGCAGCTGACAATGCTCTTTTCATAATAAACATGGGCAAAATGACTATAACACTACCTTGAATGTTGACCTCTCTACACAGATCTATTGAAGAAGCATCTTACCTCATCAGCTGCTTCAAGTTTAGGATCAAACTGACAGAAGATCTGCTCCAGCTCTTTTCGGATTACATTAGCCAATACATTCAGTCTACCTCTAAAAAAAAAATCCAAACACAGTTATGTCTCAAAAATGGTTAATAACAGAGTTAACAGTATGAAGCTTATAAAATCAGCAAGCCACCCTGTCAGCAATTCACAAGAAGTTCACTTCAAACTTTTGAACCTGAAACCGTTCATTCTATACTTCTTCCCATTGCAAAGCTCCTTCAATGCATTCCCACAGATGCTTTATAACAAACACCCTGTTACTCAAGTAGGAGCTATGAATTTTGTAGTTATCTAACAGTCTTAATATAATGACATTAATAATTAATTAAAGGCAGACTGCAAAAGTAATTTTGATACCATCTTGCCAAGCCATCTCAGTTCTAGACTCTATGCAATAGGATAGATACCATTGCTGCTGCCCCATTTGCTTGCAGCTTCAAAGTACACTGAAGAGAGTTTTACTAGTATTTACCTGTGAAGCCTGTAGCCTTTCACTGACAGGTATTCGTTATAGTTCTGTGTTTCCATTACTTGCTATGCCTGACTCTTGCTACCCTAGATGCTTTTAATATCGACTTCCTTAATAAACTTCGAGAACTCGAAACTTATTTTAAGACAATAAGGTCATCTGCTGGGAGGTTTCCATCAACATTACCTATGAGGCATCCCCATTATAACATATTCAATTCCCATTTCACTGGATTTATCAATAATGGTCTTAAGTGCAGGAATCATTACTTCACATCCTTCCAAACCAAATCTCTTTTCAGAAGACCACTTGCGAGCCAGGAAGTCTTCAAATCTTTGCCAAAAAGAAAACAAAACAAAACATAACCAAAACAAGAAACAGTATTTATATTAAGATGATGTAACAAAATCTTATTTGTTGTCAAACATCTTTTAGCAAATAAAATAACATTACACTGTTTTAAAACATATGTGAATACATGCTTTTAGGCCTCTGGAAGCAAGCCACATGTAGAGAGGAGACACAGGAGAGAATTAAGCAATCTTTCTCCTCTGAGAAGTATTTGCCAGGACTTTGAAACAATTCAGACAGGAAGATGAGTCTCCACCTCAGACAAAATT
Organism: Agapornis roseicollis; assembly: GCA_002631895.1. Lineage (NCBI taxonomy): Eukaryota > Metazoa > Chordata > Aves > Psittaciformes > Psittacidae > Agapornis > Agapornis roseicollis. The sequence continues at coordinate 253,815 of NDXB01006275.1, read as the reverse complement.
CACTTCCCAAGTTAAACTCTGCTCCTTCCCAAGTACACAAAACGTACACTGCCCACTGGGAAGGCAGAGTGACAGCAAAGAATTCTCTTCTATGAACAGAACCTGCATTTTCTGGAAGTAATAATTAAATGCTTGTAGAAAACCAAGTAGAAAGCACGCCTACTTCATAGGTCCTATTCAACAGCATGGCTCCTCTCAGACTGTGTGATATAACAGTTGATAACGTGCCAGAAAGAGCTAGGACACTGGTATCTCTGCCTCAGCTTCAGCTGGAGAAAAATGTCAATCCCAGACAGCTCTATGTTCTTTCATTCTTTAATGCATTTGGGCCAGAGGCAATGTGAGTGTTTAAAAAATACCTTTTAACAGATGTTGAAAGGATTATTTGTTGTAAAGCTTGGGGATGCAAAAGGGAAAGAATATACATCTTCATGAAAATAACTGTATTGGTTAAGTCATCTGTGCAATGCCTTAACTCATAACACTGCCATAATCCATTAATACTTGCCCTATTCCTCACTTAAAATTCTGACATTTATCTCTTTAGATTGAAGTCCTAAAAGCAGTGAAATGAAGAGTTGCTGAAAGACTTTCCTTAGCTTGCTCATCAATACTCCTGCAATTCAACCATCCAAGTAACAAGCCAGACCCTCAGCTGAGCTATGCTATCAGAATTCCTCAGGGAAGTCTGATGGGCTATGCTGGTTTATATAAACTGCAAGTGAGGCCCCATGTGAACTGCAAGTCCTACATGACAAATCAAAGCGGTGTACACACTGTTTTCCTCCTTATTGCTGCAGCAAGCGAGTACTGGACAAGCAGAAAGCTCATTATTTGAGGCAAACTGTCGCTACTACAGATCTACATTGTTTCACAGTCACATCTGTGGGGTTTACATTCTTTCTATTCTCCCCATCCCACCTGGAGAAGGGAAAAGGGACAGGGGTGAGCAAGCAGCTGGGTGGGACTGACTTAAGTGGCTGGGCTTAAACCATGACACATTGTTTACTAACTCATATACACAGTAGCTCAAAGATATACAGAGTACTTTTACAGGAGGAATAGTTAAATACGATCCTTTGTTCAGTAACATACAGTGAACAGTACAAAGGATAAGAAATCCTACTTTAAAATTCAGTTTCGACTACTGAACTATGTGGTATTTGGAATGAAAATTTTTGAAAACGGTATTCTTGAGCAAAATTATTACTATCTGCTTTACAAAGCTACAAATCTCAAGAGCACAACCAGCAATTTGGCAGAAGACGAATGCTTGGCTCTTTCATACTTCTAGAAACTCCAGATCTTTGCACAGCTTACACAGGAACGAAAGCAGAATTCTTGCTTCAAGATAAATGGAGATGCTGAGGGCTTGTTAAACGAACTTACTCAAGTGCAATATTCACCTGACCACTAAGTGATTTTTTTAAACTTCTGTTTAAATTAAACTTTTAATGAGACAATCTTGCTATAATATTGGCAAACAAAACACCTGGCAAAAGTATCTTCCAACACCTTCAATAAGTGTTTAATTTTAAAATCTTTTAAATAGAAGCTTTGTGAAAAAACGTATTTTTATAAATTTCTAACTCTTGCGTTTATCAAAGGATATACAAACTGTTCCAAATTGTAAGAACTGTAATAAATCATGTGCCTGAAAAGACAGCAATTTAGTCTCTGGGATCATAGTATCTCCATACAGATTGGGAGCGATCAATAAGCTGTTTCCAAGCATGCATTCATATATTGCAGAGACCAAAACTCCTGCTGCCAGGTCATGCAACCATACAGCACATCTTGGCATAACTCAAAAGGAAAATGGAAAAAACAGGACTTGAAATCACATTATGCTTCTCAAACCCAGTCCTATTCTGGCACAGTTTTCCAAAGAAACTGTTACCATCCCAGCAAGTCAAACAATGCTTATGTCAACACTTCACCCATAGAATTGTAGAATGGTTGGGGTTGGAAATGACCTTAAGATCACCTAGTTCCAAACCCCCTGCAATGGGCAGGGACACCTCACCCATCTAAAAATTCCTCCTGAGCTGACCATTGGTGTGGCTTCCTTTGATCATGGTGCTACAAAGATGCACATTAGATAGAATACAGCAAAAGATCAGTGTCCAGTGTTGTTCTGACACCTTATTTTCTGAAATTATGACTCTCTAACACAGATGCATAATACTAGTCTGTTGAAACATTTTTTCCCCAGTTTATCTCTGCAAGCCAATGAAAATATTGCCAGATATGCCACTAAAGACTGCACAAGTGTTACAGAACAACCTGCCTTTTAAGGAAATGGAATACAAGCATTCACTATACAGACCCTGACCCCACCTCACAGCACACACTTCCCTTTGATATCACAGCCAGATTAAGTACACCCACTTGTAGACAATTTCACTTAGACTCTTCACCTCCACCTCAGCAATTTACAGACCACACTCACTTCCCACACCAGCTTACACCCAGCAGTCATAGAGCAGTCCCAAGTGCCACCCCAGCATACCTCATTGAGCGCACCAGCCTTGCTAACAAAGTCCTTTTTTCCTCATTAGTAAACTTCATAACTCCTGGGGTCTCAAACTTCTGCCGTATCCATTGGCACTGCTCCACATCATTGATGAACATGAACTCCAAGCCAATGTGTTGGCAGTAGGTATTCTAGGATATGAAAACACCAACAGATAGGCTTTGGAAGCTAATGAGCCATGAAGAAACAAATATATTTTTCAAATTACATTTTCTGCATATATTATTTCTCTGAAAGCTATCTTGTCTTCTTCCTATTCCACTGTATCTTCCCCACAGTAACCCTATAAGCAAACTTATTATTTTACTGAATCTAGTTTTGTGCCAGAAAACTTTCTTTACAAGGCAACATTTCAAAATTTGGAACCTGGAAGATTCTCATTTGGTTATACATTCAAGATAGGCCAATAAACCTGCCTTAAACTGACTGGCATATTTCACCTAACTCACTACTGTTCTTGCAGGCGTAACAGTCTTTTCTTTACATGTACCAGCAAGGATTTCATGACATTCATCAAAATTTACCCTGTCTTTTTTAAATGTCACCTGAAATCAACCCATGACGACAATGAGAGAACAGCTATGAAGCCTCATGCAAATTATCTGGTAACTGTCAAGTGTAAGAAGACTGGAAATCTCAAAAAAGAAGCCAAGCAGCTGAGAGCAGAGAAAGGGTAGGAAAAAATTCAAAGACATTTCAGAAGTTTTACCTGCCTGCTGCATTTTTCATTTTCTTTTTCTTACCTTAGAATATTTCTCCAGAAAAATGTGCCCAAAATCCAGGTCAACAGAACTAAGACCCAATTTGAGTCTGATTTGAGACAAACCCACACTGAACACATACTGTGTGCTCTCTCCTGCCTCTAAAAAGGAATTTAATATTAACTTTAATTAAAAAAAAAAATCCAAAGCTCTGAAGAGGAAAACCAGAGTGTTGCTTCTCTTTGTTCAGTTCCTTGAGGTTTTTAGATTTTGCCTATTTATTTGCACATGACAATTTTCAGGGTTATCTCCAGAAAACTGCTGCACAGGCATGCAGTGCAAAAAACAGAAAGCAAATACAGAGCTCAGTTGTGCAACAGAAACATGACTTAACAAGCTACCATGCATCAGCTAAGCTGATGTAATAGTCAGATGTGCAAGTCAATACATCCTCTCACACTTGGAACAGGTCAAAGTCATGAACTCTTACATGCTTTTATTTTTACATTCTTGTAACTCAGTTCTGTATTTCATTCTTTAAATTATTTCCTCACTCCTAGTCCTTTTTACTCCTAAGGATTTGACTACTGTGCAACAGAAATATCTACAACTTCAGTACTCCAACATCCTGTTAAAAGGACAGTCAGAAATACCCAATACTTAGTAGCTCAGTAGTTTACAAGTTCATTACCATTCCTACTCACTGTTTTGCTATTTGGAGTTCCCTTCTAATTATATTTATTCCTTCTAATTATTTTTGCTTTCAATTATTTTAGCTTTGATAACTTTACATGGCATAACCATATCACCTGTCAGATAATAGAACTCTAGAAAAAGGATTGGGGACGGAAAACAAGGACCATCACTACCTACAAGCTACAGCTGGGCTTTCATGAATTTAGTACCCATACCTCGTATTTTCATCTAGGTAGAAGTATCATTTAAGCAAGGGCTCTGAAAGCAACCCCTGCACATCCTGAGTACTAAGGTGCAAAGGTGTTTTATCTGTCATAGAACATTAAAAAGGCAAGTTCTAAAGGCTCTATTCCTTTGAAACAATGACAGCTCTTTACAGAAAGCTACCTTGGGCCCAGGTTAGTATTCTACCATATTCACCTCTTTTCTACTCATTCTTGATCTATGCATTTCAGATATGCAGGCAACAAAACCAATGGTGCTGCCATCTTTAGAAACAGCGCAAGGGTTGTTTTTAACATCATCTGGATTCCTTACGTACTCTATTAATAACTGAAAAATGGTAAGTTTATGACTGACAACTGGAAAATGTTCACTTTTGCTTGGATGATAAACAATCACAGATCACAAAATGTCCCACTGACCTCCAATCGTTTGATGATCTCTCGCAAAGAAAGACTGTTCTCATTTCCTCCTATAAAGGTGGTTGTGGGCAGCTGAAAGACTTTGTCCAAATCTGATTCATGCAAACCATAAAACCCTGCAACAGGTATATTATCAATTTGTGAAACAGGACAGGAGACAAAAAGGAAACAAGCATTGTTTTTCAAACCACCATGAATTAAGTTTAATAAAGCAGTATCAAAAAAGAAGGTACCAGATTAAAAATTAAAATGTGAATATTTTGGAGGCATCCACTAGTCTGGAATGTTTTAATTAAATAGTTATTATTTGATAAGAAGTACAAAAACCATTCTTTCTTAAATGCTCAGATAGAACAACTGAAATTAAAATCACCAAACCTTTCTATATTTCCACGTAAATGCCATCAACTCTCCATACTATATCTTGCACTTCACTGTTTAGTAAATAACTAACTGCAATGACTGGAATTTCTTCCTTGCTCTATCATGAGCAGCAAACATGAAGAACCACTTTTCACAGGCAAAACCAGTTAGCAGAAAACACACTAGACTAATTTATACAACATTAATGGATAGACTAAAAGAAAACACAGAACTTGTTCAACGTTACACTGCGCAAACACTCTGGTGTATCTTCCAAGATATCTCTGTTCACCGTCTTTCTCTTTATAGGAAGTTTGAAATAGCCATGTAATGTAATGACCTGTACAGCTCTATTTCCCAATCAGTGCCCCTTATAAAGCAGACACATTTTCACACATGCACCCCCTACTACTAAAAGAAGGGCTTGTTTAAGCATATTGTCCCATCCTGATTTCAACATATCTGAGCAACTTCTGAATGAGAATATGGTTTAAGAAAATATTTAACTTGATTACTATGCAGTTTCAAAAGCCAAAATACACAACAGATAAAACTGAAAGACTGGTATCAATGCAAGTTAAAGACTTTGAATGGTAAAGTTTAATCTAAACTTGCTAAACAAAGAAAGGAAAATTAGCTTCTTGCAATTATAAGAAGCAAATCTATAAAACTTACAATAACATTACATACAGCTATACTTACATATACATAAAAATTATATATGTGTGTGTGGACATCTAAAAATATTTTAAAAACTAAAAATAGCTTCTCTACTTTTCGTTTTGAACTCTTTATCTTGGTTCCAGATAAGTTGTAGACATCCACTTTAACTCTGTATGACAGTGATAAGACTGCATGTAATGCTTAAATCAATATAGAATAGTGATCCTTATTTCCTGTTAAATGAATTTTCTGATGATGAAAGCAAGGAAGCAATAGAAAGATGAAATAATAATGGAACTTATCATTTAGAGTTGAAGTCAGGCCCTAGACCTGTGTTACCATCACTTTTACTATATAGCACTGTCAGTAACAACACATTTTGCATTATAAAAATAATATATTTTAAAATAGTGCATTTGAGGTTTAATAATATTTTAATAATATATTAAAATATCAAATCTGGAGTAACCAAAAGAAGTGTTTGTGTACCACTATTTCTCCTTTCTTGTACCATAGTAAATTTTTCCAGCACAAAACTAATGTAATTTTTAGAGAGAAGAAAAGGATGAACTAGGAGGGACAGAGGTGATGACAGGGTCTTTAGTATCTTTTGAAACAAAGCAGAGTTAGCATCCTTTTTTTTTTTTATTTTATTGTGCTGAATTTCTCTGACTTCATAGGCTTTTCATGTTCTGCCATGCATAAACCAGAACGCATACAGGAGTGATCTGGGCACACACAAAACATCTGTGCTTTGTACAACAGCACTGCGTATTTACTGAAGCATCACCTCATGTTTAAAGAGATATAAACTCGTCAAAATCCAAGAGTTCCTGAAAACAATTCTGTAACTTGAATGAGGCAGTAGGTACATCTGCAACTAGCTGCATTCTTAGAAGGAACTCCCAGAAGAAACTTCCTACCAGAAAGTTTCTCAAAAAAGAAACCAGATGACATGACAAAGAAAATGCACAGAAAAATCAAACACTAAAACAGTTTTGGTACCACCACAGACCTTTAATAAGTTTTCTGCCTGGAACATTCAAGGATAAACAACATTTAAGATCCTTCATTTGTTATTTTTTTTTTGTGGTGCCAAGACTATGTTAGAAATGTTTTCCCTCACAAACTGAACTATCACCTCAGCTACACTCTCAGACACATCCACCCTTCTCATTCAGAGTCTAGCATGTTTTTCCTATGCTCATGAGAGCTTCAGTATGATGCCTTTTGGTGAGTCACAATGCTCTGTACTAAACTATCTGCACAGTTTAAAGAAATTTGCACTGACATGCTAGCAATCACCCATGCTCCAAACAAATTATATTTGCTCAGTAAATGTCTAATGTATTTTCTAGTAGGCATTTTCCTTTAATTAAAGCTGACAAACTTCAAAAAGAACCCTGATTTGTGTAAGCACCTCTCTATTTAGTCTTAAGCACTTCACTGCCTTGATATGATAAAGGGTCAGAACTGCTTCTTTTCCTACCACCAGAAATAGAAAATAAAGCTGCAAAGAGGCAATAGAGGTACTTAACAGTAAAATTAAGCAGAATGTGTTTTCTCTAGTACTTGCACTATGTTTTATGCCCTGTCCAAAAAGCTTCTCTACATATCAAAATAAAATTGATTCAGTGTCTTTACCAAGTATAAAACCATCTTTTTAACAAACCAGGTAGATTGAAGAGTAGAGAAAAATCAATCAGACGGGGTTTTATTCAAGCAGAGAGAGCAAAGAAATTGATCAGTGCAATCTCTCAAAGCCATGTCCTCTTAGCAACCTGAACAACCTTTGCAAAAGCAGACCCCAGTGTATTACACTCTTCCAGCTGTAAACTAAAATGGTCACCACTGAATTACATACACAAGTCAAGAATTCTACACTTTCCATGTTTTCTTCCGATAACTTCAAACAGACTTATTCAAGGTATACAGAAGGAATAAGTATCAGAAGCTAGAATCCAAATTTGTATAAAATGTAGTTTCTCTACCCAGCAAGTTGGTTTTATTTGGTTTTCCTACTGAGTAGCCTTCAGATGTCCCCAGTCAAAACAAGTATCAAGCATAATGGTATAAAAGTAAATGAGATTACCAGAATCTTGGCCTAATGTGTTGATTAGCATTAATTTCTGTTGTGGCTCAAAACCATAAGATTTGGGGTTTATAAAGTGTTTATAATCATCATTCATCAGAAGGTGAGTTCACAGGAACCTCACCTAGGATCTGAGTAGAAATTCCAACACACTGAAATCTGAGCCTCTTTAGAGATGCTGAAGAAACTATTTCATGATACAAGGTAGCAGAAAAGGCAGAAGCTTCCCTGAAATGTCTTACTAGGTCACTTCAGCCCAATGGAACAAAAGAGACAACCAACCACTGCAAATAACAAAGCATACAGTGCACACACCAAGTTTATCAATTGTAGTGATTAAGTCAGATGGAACAAATGAATCCAAGTCTGCATCCAGAATTCCAAGGGGATCCAGCTGAGCCACATGATGGCCACGGATCTGAAATAGAAGGAAAGTAAGAGAAAACTAAAATCAAACAAAAGTCAGACAAAGGGACAAAAACACTGTATATCTCTCCATAGTATGTATATCAGTCATGAATTCAAATAAGCACATACCACTAAGGTCATGAGAGGCTCATATTTCCCAAGTTTTTCCCTAAGAACAGAAGCATATATTTCCACGAGGAAAAAAGCATATGTATCTCTGGATATGTATACTGTATCTCTGGATATGTATACATATGTAATACCTCTATTAAAAATTGCTGAATACACATTAGAACATTAGCTTTATTTTGTCTCATAATTTAAAATTACACTGAAGTAAAAAAAAAAAAAAAA
>NDXB01006275.1:231241-245293 GCA_002631895.1 Agapornis roseicollis | reverse complement strand
TAATTTTTAAAAAAAATTAAAAATAAACTGAAAAAAAAAAAAAAAAAAAAAAGAAAACCTACTTTAAGATTGTACTCCAAATCTTTGCGCAAAATCAAGAAACTATGACTTCTCTAAATCCTATCACTAATTCATTCATTTTGTATTTTTGCCTTCCCACACCTGCAGAACACTAAAATAGAGCACTGCTGACCTGAAACATAGATTGGTGCTGAAGAACTCTATATTGGAAGTGAAAGGATTGCTCTTCATGAGCTCTGCTCCACATCAGATTGTATCAGATAGCATTTACTTTCATTCATGCAATTTTGGGAATTTCATCTATGATGAAATTGAAATTCAAGACACCAAAGAACACAAATTTAGTGGGGAATTTAGCCATCTTTTTGTTATCAGTATTACTGGTGCTGATCCACACCACAAGTTGCTATAAACTATTATTTTACATTAGCATATAACATTGTTACAGAAGAAATAACTAATTGATTCAAAAAAGCCACAAATGAAACATTTTTTTTTAATCTTGCTTGTGCGTGACTCTCATATACCAAATTTAAAGCTTTTTATAAATGCATATATTAATATTTTCTCCTTGATGTTTTTATTTTTAAGGACAAATTCAGATCATCTGGGTAGGATTTCATTTACACTACTAGTATCCTAATTGTCTCTGAAAAAACATATCCATAAACTGCAACATTAATACTGAATTGCACCTCACAGTAATAGAGTGTGGTTAAAGAGTGGTTCACCAAGAAGTAACATGTAAAACCATTATTCAAATGTTCTGTATTTGTAGGAGAATTCATAACAAAATGCTTTCCACTCAGAAGCAAACAGAAGCACGGCATCTTTTTTAGAACCACCAGGCCTGTAAATTCAGCCTGGCCTGTGAGATTCTTTGCATCTCATGAATCACCAGTAATAAAACTCTGACGGGACAAATAATGCCCACGGCAACATCTGTGCCACCTTATTGTTTACCACACACAAAGTCTATCTGCCTGGAACTAAGCAAACAATTCTGTCTCAAGCATCATCAACAGAAAAAGAATTCACCTCCCCAAGCTACATCTGTTCTGCAGTATTAGTAGGAAGAGGGAGAAGATTAGCAAGAACACTAAAGCCCAGAACAGCAAATCGATGTGCCATATTACACAACAGAAGCAGTTTGGTCTTTAACCAGAAAACAGTATTTTCCTCAATATCAAGTAATTTTTTAATAACTTCCACTTATGTCACTGCATACACAAAACAGTAGCAACTGCAAAACTCTACCTTTTGAAAACACAAGCATGGAAAAATTTCAACAATTGCCATAAATTTGATAGAGTGCAAATACAGACTGACAACCTGAAACTAGACTTTAAAATCATATTTTCTAGACACAAAGGCAAAAAAAACCTAACAATAACATTATAAAAGAAGACTCAAGACATTAATTTACATAGACTCATTTTTGTTAAGCACACACATTTCACTGGAAATCCCTTCAGCGCAAGCAGTGTTCTACATTAAAAAAGAAAGAGATTAACTGCCTTTTCAGAAGACCCGCTCAACAGACTGCAAAGCAGTTTACCACAAAACCCCATAAAATACTGACAGGTTTGAAAAATGAAAATTCTGTATCCTTCTCCACTTCATTTCATTATTAGGTGAAGGAAGGTCACAAATTAATCATATCCCTTCAACACTGAACTTAGAGCGTATTAAATACCTTTTAAAAACAGACAGTTGCCTTAGGTAAACCTTTTTCATTGTTGCAAAACACATGGGTTCCTGCCATTTATACAGACATTTCTGTTCCATCACTTGACTTGCATGGCACAGTCTTTCAGATAAAGGAAACAAAATGGCAACTCCTGAACTATTTTCAAGTAAATGGTGTCAACGCAGCCTAACGTTCCCCTAGCGTTTCTCTAATTCTTCAACCATTTTTTACTGCAAGGAAAAGTGAACTGGCTGAAGTAGTTGTTTTCTACATAGCTATTTCTAAGCAAATTTCATATATTCTTTATACACACAAACCTTTCTACTCTCTTACAACACCTCTCCAACAGCTAGAATAACATGGTTCATAACTGAAACAATGGTGACAATGTGATGTGTACAGAAATAAGAGTTGTTCTTCTATTCCTCTGATCCCAGCAAACAGGAGTTAAAAGTCTCAGGATATTAGACTTAATTTCTTAATTTAATAAAAGGGTTAAAAAAATAAAAATGAATGTGAAACAAAGTCAACTTTCATGAACAGCTCTCTAAAGGAAATTCATCAAAGCTGACCAAAACTCAGTACTATCCCAAATTTCAATTTCTGGTTAAGTCATTATTTCTCCTCTTTCTTTCTACCTATAATCCTCCTCAAATCAGGAATCTAAAAAGATGTATGAATTGGGAAACACATTTCTTCTTTTCTTAAAGGAAGGCAGTAACATTCAGAGCTATAACACAAACTTTCTTGGAGGTGAAGATAGACTTGGATGATGGAAAAGTTTACTGTTTAAGAAAGGAAAAGTTCTTATTTTGCTCCACACATCAGGAGATTCATTAGTACCAGTATAACTGCCTTCATATCAAGCAAAGCTATTTCAGATAACTTCATTTTTCCAATTTGGTCAATTACCTTACTGAATCAGACACACACACAACCTGAACATAGTCAAGTGAGTCAAAATAGTAAAGGCTAAACTTCGACATGTTTGGCTTCTGCTCCTGATAAACAGGCAAAACCCAACAGATTAGTATTTCCTTTCACAAATTACTATCTCCATAAAGTGCCTCCAGGTTAAATCAGGTAAAAAGCATCAGGGATGTGGGTAATCTGAATCTGGAATTTGCTAAAACAGAGGAGCATCCCAGTTTGAATCCATGACCTCAGTGGTCAGACACTGTGCAGGGAAGATAAAACTGTCTGGTTCAAGACATTATGGATCAGAAGTAAGACAACAGGCCAGAGTTAAGATCAGAAGACAAATAAAAATGTAAGCAGAAGCCCTTCCACAACTACCCCAAAGTACACTTACCTGATATGCTCTTATCAAAGACTGCACAGCAAGGTGATCTTCAACAAGCTTTTCAGCTTTACCCGGTGTCTGGGCCAGGCCATGGCTCTGAAGAAATGATGCCTTTCTTTCCAACTGATCTGGTAGATGGGGATCATATGCTTGGCCAGCATTAGCATTTCGGAAAAACAAATCCCAGGACTGGACATGTGTACAGAGAAGGAAAGAAGAAGGAAAAAACATTACCTCCTTCAAGCTGCAAATGGCACCTTATTACATTACAGTATTAAGTACCACTAATAGACAGCAAAAAGACAGCACTAATAGGTCTACATCAGGGTAGCAACTATGTGTTTTATTTACACAAAGCCATTTTCATATCATTTCTTATACTGAGCTTGGTTAGTGGAAAACTCTCCAGCATGTATGAGTGGAAAGCATCTTCATACATTATTCATTCACACAGTTCTTTGTAACTGTGCTATTTACTCAAGCAACCAGTAATGGGTATGATATTATGCATATGGTAAAGAGGTATCAAGCCTATAAAACTGAAAACCTTAATAGATTAAATTAATCCATTCCTTTCATAATACTTAAAGAATTTATGATACTTCAAGGCAGTCACTAAATATGCTAAATCTGAATCAGTCCTTAAGGGCCTTTCTTGAAGAAACTGTTTAAAAGCAATTACAGCTTTTCCAAGTGAGGCTTTCGGTATAAGATCCTTTACTCACTAGCTTAGGTGACCTTACTATGAAAGAAATTATGGACATGGTTTCAGGTACAAGACAAAATTTTAGAAGAGTACACATTTCAGAAACTGAATCACAACATATGAAAGATCCTTTTATTTCCATCTGTACTTTTACACAAGCCACTCCCCCCATGTATGCCCAAATCTTGTTTTCCTGAACTGTTTCCATTCTGATGAGGTGGTCACTGTCCCAGGTTAGAATGTTATTAGACATATTAGCAACAGAATGGGATAATCCATCCAAGATGTTTATACCCAACAAGAAAGAAAGTCTGCTGTAGTGGGGGACTAAGAAATACTTGTGCTTAGCTTACAGATCCCATGAACGGTCATAGAATACTTTCCTCAATTCAGCTAACTTAGGCAAGGAAACTGTGAAACTTCTGTTGTCCTCAACATAAAAAGGACATGGAGCTGTTGGAACAAGTGCAGAGGAGGGCCACGAAGATGATCAGGGGACTGGAGCATCTCCCATACGAAGACAGGCTGAGAGAGTTGAGGCTGTTCAGCCTGGGGAAGAGAAGGCTGCATGGAGACCTCCTAGCAGCCTTCCAGTATCTGAAGGGGGCCTATAGGGATGCTGGGGAGGGACTCTTCATTAGGGACTGTAGTGACAGGACAAGGGGTAATGGGTTTAAACTTAAACATGGGAAGTTTAGATTGGATATAAGGAAGAAATTCTTTACTCTGAGGGTGGTGAGATGCTGGAATGGGTTGCCCAGGGAGGTTGTGAGTGCTCCATCCCCGGCAGTGTTCAAGGCCAGGTTGGATGAAGCCTTGGGTGTCATGGTTTAGTGTGAGGTGTCCCTGCTTATGGCAGGGGGGTTGGAACTAGATGATCTTAAGGTCCTTTCCAACCCTAACTATTCTATGATTCTAGTTCAGAACTTTAAAATGTTTGTGACTGGAATAGAAGAACTGTAAAAGCCAGATTTCATTCTGTACAGTGCATGTCATTTAGCCTGGCTGTGAGCTTGGAACTAACACATTTTACATTTTAAGAAACCATTGCCAGAAAAGACAAAAAGTAGCCCAAAGAATTGATTTTAAAAAGCACATTACTTAATACATTCATTACAGAATACACAGGAGAATCAAAACAATGTCATACCAACACTGCATGACAGAAATAAATTTTTTTAAATTCTTATTTCATTAACAAAAAATCTTTACATTGAAATTTCTACAAGTTTTAAGGTATTCAGAAACACTATGAGAGGGGTAGTACACAAAAGCTAAACATCACCCAAACTTCCAAGTTCAAGTTATAGAAGTGACAGGACTCACTGAACCTGTGGGCAGGAATCTCATCATTAGCGTGAAGCCACTGCCCAAAAAACACTCCTTTAATGCACCTCTCTTATTTCACTATTGATACAAAGCTGCAGTGATACAAAATACAATAAACTTACCAAATTTACCACCCTACTCTTACATGGACTTCAGCTAAATACAGCCTAACTTCTACATGCGATGACAAATCAGAGTAGACAGATGGGATTAGGGTGAACTGACTTGGAGGTCAGCTCCAGACACGCTGATGAAGAGTTCATTCCTTCTATCTTCTCTCATTTATGCCAATTTTCTATATTCTTCTTACCTTGACACCTTGATAGCTGCACTGAGATTAGAAGTATGAATTTACACAACATCCTACAGACAATCTACAAGAGTCTACTGGTGCAACTGTGTTTCTTCTGGTATTCTCTCTATATACCTTCCTACTCTGTATTAAGGACAATAATGTTGTTCCAAGCCTATGCAGCACCCCATCTGAGAACCTGCATATCACAGACAGTGAAAAATAGATATAACCCCTTCATTTCACAACTAAGGCTACTTAGATTGGTGGAATTATTTTGACAATAAACAGTTATTAATTTTCATTAAATTAGGAAATTCCAAACACGTACTTGGATCCATGACAAAACTGACATTTGGTATTCATTCAGAGTTTTAATAAAAAAACATGCTTTGCTTATGTTAAGAATCCTTCCTCACCTTTTCCAACACCATGATACACATACAATATTGACATATAACTAGAATATAACTATTCTTTTATTGGGTCAAAACCTTTTCATTTAGATGTAAAAGTTACCACAGCACAGTCCCCAAAAAAATGAACATGTTTTTAAATGAGTGCTCTGTAAGACAGTTGCTAACAAAATCCAAGTAGACTTGCCCACCATGCTACTTGAGTAAGGAGAGTAAGCATAGGGCCCTTTCCTCATGCAAATTCACAGACATATAGAAAATGTTTACATCTGCAGATGCAGCCAGCTAGGACAGAAGGAACCCACACTATCTTCTCCTATGGCATCTTTTAACTTATTGATTTGTTGGGCTAGCTTGACATTTAATCAGAAGGGAGGGAAAATACATCATTTGGCTACAGAAAATTAGTTTTTTCTAGATACACATCCATCAAAGCCTTTACAAATTTCTGTAGTGTCTTTCAAGATTGATACCAGATTATAGTCTTCAAGTTGTGTGTATCAATGTCAGTCTTTGGCGACAGCATTTGCCATGCAACTGAACAGACAGAAAACCAGCTTGGTCTCACAGCAAACCTACAGGCTCTAAACTAAATTAGTAAAGTTCTTTAAGAAAATAGTAGAGGAGACTTATAGTAGAAAAACACATCTGTAAAAAGAAAAAATTAGTATAGCAATATGTGACACATTTTCTTTTTCATGTCAGCAAACCTATGTTGTAGTTAACTGTTATTTTCTCAAGTAATATAACAAAACTCAAGTGATTCAGTGTCATATTCTCATATAATAAACAGTGTTGCATTTCGAATAACAAGTAACATATTAGTTATCTTGATGATTTGGGTTTTTTTCTAGTGACATCACAATATTTATCAACTGCAGTGAGGACAGTAAAGTCTTAGAAGACACACACCGAGCATCACTGTATCATTTAAAAAAAAATAAAATAGACTACATCAAAACAAAACCCCCATGCTTTTTCCAAGCACATAAAATGAGGAAGTGATTACACACTCATGGTAGAGTGACTGTATACAGGATTACATGGCAGGCATTGTGTACTCAATACCCAACCATGCAGTATTGTAATTAATCTTGTGATAGTAATAACTGAGCCTTGTCAAGCTTCTCCCTTATGATCTATGGTCCTGACACCATGCTTCAAGGAGAAATAATGATGCCTTTTTCAGAGCCTACATCATTTTATTCTGATTGTTGTTTTGGCTACTCTAAGGATAGGAGATTCAAAAGACAAGGAAAAACAGAGAATCATCAAGAATGGATTTGCAAGGAATGAAAGCTCCTATGCATATAAATGCATATTCCTGAATATACAACCATGGTATACACAGAAAGGAGAGATACTAATAAAAAAATGCTAGTAACACTGAATATTCTCATTGGAATATGACAGCCATATTTCAAACAGCTTTAAATAAGCATCCGTGGTACAACATGTACAGTCATATCTTCTGAGAGAGAAATAATTTAAAGAGCCTTGATTAACTGCAGTTTCTAAGTAAAAGTGAACAGAGCATGATTTTTAAAGCCCAGGAAAAATAAAGCATTTTCATCTCCTCAATTAGAAGAAGGTACATCCTCCTGATAAGAAAATATTCAGGAACAAAATGAGAAAAAATAGGAAATAGAGGAAAAAGACAAAAGAGAATGGAATGTCTAAACACCTAACCCAAACTGTCTCTCTAAACCATACTGGACATATTGGATAAAACAATGAAATATGAGTGGCCTGCAGAGAGAGATAGTTACTAACAACAGCAAAACAAACATCACATAAGCCATTGGTGTCTCTGGATACTGCTTTTCAAGACTTACACCACTTGCCATAGCAGAATACAGTACAGTATGAACAATACAGTATGAACTCTTCTGTATTTTTAAGAAAACAGAGTAAGTTCAAGTCTTCACATTTTTAATGTGTTATATTAAAGCCCAAATTGAACAACCTCTGTCCACAAAAATCTTGGGTAGGTATTTACAGCTTTCAGCTGATGCAAAAAGATGGTTTCAAGAAATCAAAAGTTGATTTTGTTGAGGAAACAAAACTCATAGGCATCATTTTCTTCCCTCCTTTTTTACAAGGCTGTGAAAAACGTAGTTATTTAGACAAGAATAGCTGTAAATTATCACAGAATGCCCATCAATCATGTTCTTTTAAGGCTCATAAACCAGGCACGCAGTGAATTTACTTCAGTTCATTACTATTGTGAGTATATTGCACACAGTTAACTTGGGACAGACTTCACACATTTTTAAAATGCATCCTGAATTACCTGAGATCCACTCCCTAGGCCATACCCTACTTCACCAGTACATTTACATTCCACTGTCAATTCACTTCTGCTAATTTACCGGCTGCTGTTCAAACTACAAACGGCAATGCCTCATCAGGATCCACTGCCACACTGTGCCTGAACTGTCAGACGAACTGGCTAGCCTTTCAGCAGGATTTTTAGCATTTCCACCTACCCCCAAGTACCAGCAAAATAACAAGCAGGGCTAAATTGAGCCGAATTCTTTGCCAGAGCGGTGGCGCCGGGAGTTTCCCGGCCCCGCAGAAGACGCGGCTGGCCTTTACACGGGGCCCAACTGTGGGCTGGGCCCGGCGGTTCAGCACCCTGGCCAGCCCCCGCTGCGCAGCCTGTAGCCCCGGCTCCTGCATACGGCCGATTTAAGCGTGTACGGCTCGTGTGCTCATGCACTGAGGCTTGCGCCCGATCAGAAGTTTGCAGGACTTTCCACCAGCAAAATTCACTCCACTGAGAAGGGTCTGAGCAAGAAACTGCAGTCTTCTTAAAGGGAAGAAGGTTGCCAGAAATTGATGTAACTTCAATAAAACAAGTAAAAACAACATGTCACCACACACACACACTCCCTATGCCATGAGTTCATCCCTACAGTGTCCTCAAAATAAAAGGTTAATATTGATCTATAGCACCAACACGAGTGCTTCTCAGAAATTAGCTAAATGCATCAATACAATGTACTACCCTGCACTACACTGGTTGGAACTTCAGCTGGCAGTTGCACATTGAGGAATCAAAGACAGATGGGATGAGAGAAGGAGCCACCCCAGAAGAGGTCTATTCATTTCCAACTTGAGGTATAACACAAAAAAACCCAGGATCTATCTGCCATGTGAATAGCATTCAGTCTTCAGAACTGTCATGGCATATGTCACCTTCCAAGACACTAAATTCAAAAGCAGCATCAAAAAACCAAAACAAAACACAAACCAGCAACAAAACTGCTTTTTTTTTTTGTTTTTTTCCCCAACTTAACATGCGCCACTTTCTCAACCTCTAGACAGATTATCAGACTTAGCGCAACAACTTCTAAGTGACATTTTGATACATGTGCCTTGAGAATAAGGGAACACACAACCAATTTGGTAAACATTTTGTCCACAATTCACATTACTTCTCTAGAAAATGACTTGTCTGTCTTAGAATCTGTCAGGCTTCTCATCAGCTTCTTAAGTTACTATACATGTATCACCATAAAAGAACCTTCCTTGTCAGCAGAAAGCTTGTTAAAAAATAAGTCTGTATTTTGCCCACAAGAAAGGATTTGAGCAATAGATGTAAAGTTTTTCAAAAAGCAAACAGAATTACAGAATCACAGAATAGCTAGGGTTGGAAAGGACCCTAAGGTCATCTACTTCCAACCCCCATGCCATGGGCAGGGACACCTCACACTAAACCATGCCACACAAGGCTTCATTCAACCTGGCCTTGAACGCCACCAGGGATGGAGCACTCACAACCTCCCTGGGCAACCCATTCCAGCATCTCACCACCCTCACGGTAAAGAATTTCTTCCTTATATCCAATCTAAACTTCCCATGTTTAAGTTTGAACCCATCACCTTTGTCCTGTCACTACAGTCTCTAATGAACAGTCCATCCTCAGCATCCCTACAGCCCCCCTTCAGATACTGGAAGGCTGCTGTTAAGTCTCCATGCAATGTATGTCACCTAGAGGGGAGAGAGACACAACAAAATACTTTTCTAAACACTTGAGAAGGCTTTTTTGACAATTTCAGGTTTAGTTTTAACTTTACAACTTCCACAGCTACCTAAAGGGACCTGAACATTCATTTTTCCTAGGCAGTTTAGAAGTACCAACATCAACATGTGCATCAATATAATGTATCCTCTGATATCACCTTATCTTGGGGCTTCTTCCAGATGTAACTAATTACTTAATAGACTGCTTGAATGGCATTTTCATGGAGGAATGCTGAACTTTCTGAGCAGCTTACGCTAAGCTCACCATGCCTGTGGCGCCTCTGTGCTTTTTTAGCTGCAATATCACATCTTACAACAATCAATATGTGGGAAATTACTTTCACATTTTTCATTTCATACAAGACCTGGTTTTGGACTTTTTTATAAAAGAAGTTAAAAAAGAAAAAAAATAATCGATTCCACTCTTAACCTAATATTATCACTTACAATCACATTTTCAACTTACCTTATGTACACTTCCAGGGTTTTCAAGCCACGCATAATACATTTCCTCCACATAATTTGAATTACTCCCACTCAGGAATGGTTCTGAGATTCCTGATGAAACATACCGTTGGCCATGTAAAAATACCCGTCTGGCTATATCTTGCTTTTCAAGAAATTTAATACCATGCCACTTCAGAGTAGCAGCAAACATCTTCAGATGACTCATGTTTGTTTATTAGACTGAAGATTTAAGTCTGTTAATAAAACAAAAACAAACCCAATCAGGGAAAGAGTCAATGAACTGCAGACACATTTTAGCCTCACAGTGAAAACTGAGGTTTATAGCTACAGTGCCTCATCAACAAAGCTTAGGTTTAGCATGAAGCTCTTTTCAGGAGAAAGGCTACTCTCCTCAACATAAAAAGGACATGGAGCTGTTGGAACAAGTCCAGAGAAGGGCCACGAGGATGATCAGGGGACTGGAGCATCTCCCATATGAAGACAGGCTGAGAAAGTTGGGACTGTTCAGCCTGGGGAAGAGAAGGCTGCATGGAGACCTCCTAGCAGCCTTCCAGTGTCTGAAGGGGACCTACAGGGAGGCTGGGGAGGGACTGTTCATTAGGGACTGTAGTGACAGGACAAAGGTGACGGGTTCAAACTTAAACATGGGAAGTTTAGATTGGATAAAAGGAAGAAGTTCTTTCCTGTGAGGGTGGTGAGGCACTGGAATGGGTTGCCCAGGGAGGTTGTGAGTGCTCCATCCTTGGCAGTGTTCAAGGCCAGATTGGGCAAAGCTTTACGTGGCATGGTTTAGCGTGAGGTGTCCCTGCCCATGGCATGGGGGTTGGAAGTAGATGATCTTAGGGTCCTTTCCAACCCTAACTATTCTATGATTCTACTCCATGACTGAATGCAGAGCTACACTCACAGCAGTAGAAGTATTGCTCATGAGCATCCCCGTATCAATCAGCTCACCTTGAAGCTTCTGTAACTGGTAATATCTTCCTGGTTCTTGAAGCAATCATGACACCATTTGTACAACATGTTCTGCGAGCCCTGGCTCTCTGGGAACAAATGAATCTGCTAATCACTGACTTTTCTGGAGCTCTTGGCAACCTGTGTCTTGGCTGTAGAAAGTTACGGCCTTTTACTAAGCCGAACAGGTAGATTCACTGAACGCCATCAGCCACAAACACAGTGTTTTTAAAAGAAATCTCCAACCTCAAATTTATACCATGAATAATGGAACTTGACAAATTGTTACTTAAGTGTTCATATCAGCATTAGCCTTCAATCAGTGCCTAGAGAAAGACTCAATATAATCTGCTTTCCTAACTAGTAACATTTACCTTGTCCTTCCAATGAGCTTTTTAACAAGGACAGCACATTCCCTGTTATTTTGAACACAGTAAGGAAAACAGTAAGGGCTGAATCTTTGCTAGCACTGGAATTGATGGTGTTCAGCATTCCCAAGATTCTATGGTTCTATGAATCTTGGAAACACAGACCACCATCAGCTTCAGTGCTAGCAAAAGGAATTGTCCTAGGTTCAGCTGGAGCAGTTAATTTTCTCCTTCTTAGTAGCCGGAGCAGCGCTGCGGTTTTGACTTTAGTCTGAGAGCAATGCTGACAACACTACGATGGTTTCAGTTGTTGCTCAGTAGTGCTTACTCCGATCAAGGACTTTTCAGTCTCTCATGCTCTGCTAGTGAGAAGGGTCACAGGAAACTGGAAGGAAGCAGAGACAGGACACCTGACCCAAACCGGCCGAGAAGGTATTCCATACC
Source organism: Agapornis roseicollis (assembly GCA_002631895.1). Lineage (NCBI taxonomy): Eukaryota > Metazoa > Chordata > Aves > Psittaciformes > Psittacidae > Agapornis > Agapornis roseicollis. The sequence continues at coordinate 233,273 of NDXB01006275.1, read as the reverse complement.
ACAGCATGTCATGCCCATTATATAAACTGGAGGGAGTTACCCAGAAGAACCTGATTGCTGCTCAGGTTGGGCTGGGTATTGGTCAGCAGGTGATGAGCCATTGTATTTCACAGTATCATAGAATCACAGAATAGTTAGGGTTGGAAAGGACCTTAAGATCATCTAGTTCCAAACCCCCTGCCATAACCAGGGACACCTCACACTAAACCATGACACCCAAGGCTTCATCCAACCTGGCCTTGAACACTGCCAGGGCAACCCATTCCAGTGCCTCACCACCCTCACAGGAAAGAACTTCCTCCTTATATCTAATCTAAACCTCTCCTGTTTAAGTTTGAACCCATTACTCTTTGCCCTGTCACTACAGTTCCTAATGAACAGTCCCTCCACAGCATCCCTATAGGCCCCCTTCACATACTGGAAGGCTGCTAGGAGGTCTCCACACAGCCTTCTCTTCCCCAGGCTGAACAGTCCCAACTTTCTCAGCCTGTCTTCATATGGGAGATGCTCCAGTCCCCTGATCATCCTCGTGGTACTACTCTGGACTTGTTCCAACAGCTCCACGTCCTTTTTATGTTGAGGCCACCAGAACTGCACACAATACTCCAGGTGGGGTCTCACGAGAGCAGAGTAGAGGGGCAGGATCACCTCCCTCGACCTGCTGGTCATGCTCCGTTTAATGCAGCCCAGGATACCGTTGGCTTTCTGGGCTGCAAGCACACACTGAAGCCGGCTCACGTTCATGTTCTCATCGACCACCACCCCCGAGTTCTTCTCCGCAGGGCTGCTCTCAATCTCCTCTTTGCCCAGCCTGTAGCTGTGCCTGGGATTGCTCCCACCCAGGTGTAGGACCTAGCACTTGGCATGGTTAAACTCCATGAGGTTGGCATCAGCCCACCTTACAAGTGTGTCAAGGTCCCTCTGGATGGCATTCCTTCCCTCCAGCGTATCCACCGAACCACACAGCTTGGTGTCATCGGCAAATTTGCTGAGGGTACATTCAATCCCACTGTCCATGTTAGCGACAAAGATGTTAAACAAGACCGGTCCCAACACCAATCCCTGAGGGACACTACTTGTCACTGGCCTCCAAACAGACACTGAGCCATTGCCCACAGTTCTTTGCATGTAGCCCTCCAACCAGTTCTTTATCCACCAAGTGGTCCATCTATCAAATTGATGTCTCTCCAATTTAGAGACAAGGATGTCGTGTGGGACAGTGTCGAACACTTTGCACAAGTCCAGGTAGATGACGTCAGCTGCTCTACCCCTCTCCATCAGTTCTGTAGCCCCATCATAGAAGGCCACCAAATTGGTCAGGCAGGATTCCCCCTTAGTGAAGCCATGCTGGCTGTCTCCAAGCACCTTGTTGTTTTTCATGTGCCTTAGCATGCCTTCCAGGAGAATCTGCCAGGCACAGAGGTGAGACTGACTGGTCTGTAATTCCCTGGGTCATCCATTTTCTCCTTCTTGAAAATATGGGTTATATTTCCCTTTTTCCAGTCATCAGGTGCTTCACTTGGCTGCCACAATTTTTCATTTGGGCATCACTTGTCCCTCTCAGTTTTATTCCTCTCTCTCTCTCCTTCTCATTACAATTATTATTACTGTTGTTGTTGTTATCTTTGGTATTAGTATCATTGTTACATTTTACTTTCTTTTGTTTCAGTTATTAAACTGCTCTTATGTCAACCCATGAGATTACCTGTTTTTTGATTGTGCTCCCTATGCCTCTGTGAGACAGAAGGGACAGGCGAGTGAGCGAACAGCTGCTGGCTCGGGTTAAACCCAATGCATGGAAAGATTATTTTATCTTTAATTCCAGATGCAACAGTTATCTTAAATATTTTGTATAAATATTTTCTGCATCTAAATCCCATTAGATTATTTTCCATTATTCCTCTTCCTCCTCCCCCTTCAAAAAGGGAAAGACATGGTTCTAAAATGCCTAAAATTTTCAGGGATAGGAAGAGGTACATTTTTCAACATCCAATTTAAAAATTAATATAGATCTCAAAAAAAAAAAAAAAAA
>NDXB01006275.1:197991-222820 GCA_002631895.1 Agapornis roseicollis | reverse complement strand
GCTTCCCCCCGGTCTTTTTTTCCTTCTTTTTTTTTTTTTTTTTTTTTCCCATCAACTGGTATCAGGCTTTTCCCCTTCCTCAGTTCTACATGGGAAAAGCATATTAATAACCTCTGACACCTCCTGCAGCAAAGTGTATGTGAGGAATCTCACATGGGTTATTTCTATTCCCTTTCCTTGCTGAAGCCTTGGCTTTGTATGCCACAAGTTTCAGTGATATCCCTGACTTCCCAGGACAAACTTCCCATGGTGAAGGAGACATAAAAACTGGTCCCAGTTTCAGTTTCTTGTATTGGGCAAGTTAAACAAGGGGCAGTGAGGGAAGCCAACAGCATGCTGGGCTGTGCAAACAGAAGCGCAGCTGGAGGGAAGCAATGACTGCCCTTGCCTCAGTAGTAGGGGTAACAAGGGAGGAGAGGGGGAAACGGGGTGTCAGACAAAAGACAGAAGCAGCAGAGCCAGGCTCTTCACAGTCCTGCCTGACAGGAGGATGAGAGACAGTAGTGAAATAATAGTTCAATCTAGATACAAGGAAAACACTTTTCTCTCAAGGGATAAACAAATGCTGCAACAGGGATTCAAAAACAATGGTGGATCTTCCACCATTCAAGACCCAACAAACAGAGCCCTGAACAGTCTGGTCTGATTCTAGTGTTGACCCTCCTTTGAACAGGAGTTGTTGTGGATGACCTCCAAGGTTCCTTCAAACCTGATTGAAGCATCTATAACTATAACCAATTTCACAACAGAAGTCACATCACACCTAGGGTTAAGCATGCAACCATTATTTGGTCAACAGGCAAACTCATATTGATAGTTTTACATGGACAGCATCCATCTTGGTTTTAATTGTTCCCTGTTCTAAAATTTCAGGCTGTATTGCTTTGGAGAAGACAGTAGCTTGAATGTTCATACTGTTTTATAGGATCGCCAAAGATGTCTCCTCAACTGATTCTGGGCAGCAGATGATTTTCTAGTGACTTTGTTCTCCAAACTTGTTCCTGCATAGAATCAAAATGCACGAGCCCATTTGCCTGGTAGCAGATCTGTTGGAGACAAACAGAGCTGAATGCAAATCAGGAAAACACAACTTCAACATCACTGTTCCACAGGTCTTTGCTATCAAATTAGCCCTACAAGAACAAGAACAAAAGCAACTCTAGGTGTAATTATTTCTCTGGTAACTCTGGTAACATTGTTGTTAAAATCTCAGAGTAAACAAAGAACTACCACATAACAAAGCAGCAAGTGAATCAATAAGAGAGAGGTAGGTTATGGGGGAGCTCTGGCATACAACACTTCTTATAGCTGCCAAATAATGAATTCATGTTGAAATTAGCCAGAGCACTGAACTTAATTTATCCTAGAATTGTAATGGGAAGTTAGCATGTTGGCAGGAGAACCAGCAAGTTTTCCCACTATCACTGCCAGCATTTGGCATTGTTGACTGCCAACTGCCTTTCCCTTAACCAAGAGAGAATTTCAAAGACTATTTTTTCTATTTTACCAGGGGATTAGGAGAAAACTGCTAGAAAACTGGTTTCAGTATTTGCAGGAGATTCAAAAGAGAATCCTAATAAAAATAGAGAAACAGTCTTTTATTTTTGATAGCTTTCCTTCAGCTACACATAAAGCACTGGTTGTTTTTTGGTTTTGTTTTTTCTTTAGATTGCCCGTTTTGGTGAAAATAAAACATGAAGGCATCCTGACTTCATCACACTCAAGTGGAGAATTAGCCTCATCTCTTATTCTATACCGCTGGCTGTGTTTTCTTCAGGAGGATCTATTTTGATTTTTAATGCTATTTATCCTGATGAAGGAATGTGTAATTATCTTCCTACTTCTTTAAATTGGAAGAAAATAAATAAGGCAAGACAGTTCTCCCATCAGTTAAAGCTTCTAAGGTATCCCAAGATCTGTGGCCCTCACTGGGAGCAGGGTTTGCTAATGAAGCTTTTGAAGCCACAGTGGAGGTGTCTGATTGTAATTGCTGAAAGGTGACTCTTGAAGAGGTTTATTTGCACTAATCAACACCATGTTGTGCCTCAAAGCTAGAGTTCCCTGAGATGCACTGTCCCTACCGAGTTATTCTGCAATAACTAAACAGGTTTTTCTGTTTACTTCTGTTCTGGCACCATATCTGTTTCTTAATGGGATCCTTTGAAGCTGCTCTCCAAACCTGTTGTACAGTTAAAACTTCATAATTTCTTTCTAACACTTTCCTCTTGCAGCCCCCAACCCCTTCTCCTCTGGTGCCTGAGCCAAAGGGACCTTCAGCAGAAGTGTTAATGTAAATTATCCGAGGGCTCAGGGGTGGGCTGTAAATATTGAATCTATCACATGCAGAGCAACAAACATTCCTTATGTTTCTGATGGTGACCATTCAAAAACTTTACATTCACAGCGCCAGATGCAGCTGGACGGTATTAGGGAGTGATTCGTGTTCACAGCTGAGCAGCTCCAGACTTCCCTTCATTTTTGCTACCTGTGTTTTACTGTACATTTTTTCTCCAGTAAAGTAGAAACATCTGAGCTGATGTAACTGATGTCTCAGTTACCAGGGTAAGCGTATTGTTCATGCTTCATGCGGACTCTGGATCCATTGGCAGCCACCATACCTCTGACTAGATTCTCAGAAAAAAATAACAGTTGTGGTGTAGGAAAAATGCCACATTCACCCCAAAGATGTCCCTGGCCTGTTGTTCTGTGCTTATTTATCAATGCAGAATACATTGTTCTGACTTCGCTCTCAGCTCCTTTCAGACCAGGTCAATGTGCAGTTCAGGCTGTTACATTACACAGGTCCTCCCATTTTATGAAGTCTGCACCCACCAATGCTGAGCTCAGAGTTGTGTTACTAACATGAGGCAGTTGTGGTGCTCAGGACACAGCACCATAACGATGCCTGGCTCTCTAGTCTTCTCTGCAGATACCAGTGGGTGCCTGGATGGTGCTTGTATTTCTAACATGAAAAGAGGATTGTTACAGCTTCATTTTAAGACATTTTGAGCTGTGTGCAATCCTAGCCTGATTAGCTGTAGTATCTCCTTCAATGCCCAGTAGACTACATGAAGGACAACATCATTAATTGAAAGGCAGAAGCCATGCTGAAACAAGTTTGGCTTGTAATGATGCTATGTTTAGATTCTTAGTGCTATTGCTGTAGCAGCCCAAGGCAATTACAGACCTTTCCCACATAGACCCCTTCCCTGGATGTGCACACTTGCCTGTGGAAAGCTGGCACTGATGCCAATTAAACAGGAAAAAAAGAAATCAAAACCTCCATAAAGGTTTGTGGAAAGTGAGAAGTAAATCCTACCTGTCATTTCTTATTCAGTCCAGCTAGCAAATCATGCTCCATGCTCATTACCACCCTTGCACATTGTAGCAAGGGAAGGATCTAGCTCTGAAGAGCAAGGGTTGCATGTCACTTTGGGGACTGTGATTAGATCAAGTCTCAAGTAAATGAGTTTGAAGGTGACAGTTCAGTCAATACTCTAAAGCCACTAAGCGCAGATGGCACACACTGTCACCATGGGTACTCTGCATATGGTAGAGGCTTAGCAGGAGTCAGCTGGGAGGCTGAATTATGATTTCTCCTGCCGACAGGGTGAACATTTCAGGCGAGGCTGAGATCATTGGCGAGACACCGCTGAGGAGCCAAGAGGCAGCGAGGCCATCAGACCAGAACAGAGAGATAAAGCAAGTGTTTCAGTAAACAAAGAGCCTTTTGCTTCTCAAGCCTGTGATAAAACACACGTGGGTTTCAGGAGCCGGGTCTGGGTTTGGGGCACTTGTGTGCTTTACCTTATTCCATAAGGCAAAGGTGCTGCCTGTGTCTGCTGGACACCACTAAATGGGGACCCTCACAAACCTCTTTCTCCCCCTCAGCACACTTCAGAGAATATTCCCCACCTGAAGGTGTTCCAAATACTCACTTTTGGAAATGCTTTAAGGCATAATCTACTAAATACAGCATTAGGATACTTCGGCCACTGCTGCTTGTGTTATGTCTCAGCCCTAGAGAAATATTAAGGCCACAGAGAATACCTGGTGGCATTTGTTGTTTTCAAGACGCTGGTCATCACTTCCATACATTCCTGTGCATGCCATTCATTAAAACATTCGCCAAGTACTGCTTGAGGTCAGAATCTGAGGTTGCATTTAACTCCCTGAAGTCACAGTTCTGTCAGTTGTTATATGAATTTTCTAAACAGCAGAATTCCAGCAAAGCCTCCCCCTGTTCCTTTAAAGATATAAATGCATTGTTCTGGTCACAGATTAAACATTCTTCAGGGGTACAGTTTTACACAGATCTGTCAGCAGCTTCTACTGGACTGTAGCAGAAACCAATCTCAAAGTAATTTATTAACATTTTAAGGCTATCTGAAGGTCACATGTAATCATAAGGCAAACAGAGGGGGTACTTGCTTAAAGCAAACAGTAATTTGATTACCCTTGAAACCCTTCAAGATACTGGGGCCAAAAGCTTTCCAAGCAGACAAAGGAAGTTCCTGCTGCCTGTCAGGGTAACAAAACCCTTCCAAAACTCAGGTGCAGAAGGTGCAGAGTTGCAGCTGTCACACCAGTGACTGACAAATGACTCGAACACTTCAAAAACTTCAGTCAGTCAGTCAAAAGATGTAGAGCCCCAGATGCTGAAGTCAGGTGAGTTTAGGAGGTACTTAGTTGGCATCAGAAATACCTAGTCCTCATGATTGCCTGCAATCAAACAGGCAAGATGCAGACGTGGGGGGAAAGCTCCAGATCAGTTGTATTGTAAATTTAATCTGCTGGGTTCAGCTGCGAGTTTTTGTGTACACGTTGGTGGTGGAATGGAGGGGGGGACACAATCAATCAGTAGGTCTCTTTTTCATTATGAATGTCCAGGGAATTGTCATCACCAACAGTAAAGTCTAAATGCCGCTTAGCTGAGCTTCACATGTGTTACATACCGAGTTACATACCATGTGTTCAGTCCTTGCCCAGAAGTCACTGACTGATTTATTTCACCCTTCTCCTCAAAATATGAAGATTCTGATTTTCCACAGAATGTAAAAATCAGTGATCCCTTCATTTCTGACCCACATTTGCCGCAGGGCAAGTAATTACGAATGAAAATACCACTTTGTTTATGAGTTCCAATTATGACAGAGATTAAGCTATGAAATCTGTACTCCTGGCACCTTATTAATGCTGCTCTGCTGTAAAATTCCTCAGGCAACAGGCGAAATAATGACTTAAACTGCAACAAGATAATTACCTTACAATGCAGGCATTTTGAAGATAGAGTTAGCTCTGGATTTGCAAATACAATGTTTTAGGACCATATCTTCTATATGAAAAGGTGTGAAACACCTACAGTTATCTTATTTCCATGACATTTTGGTTTAGATCCAATGAATCCCTGGCACATTAAGGAAAATCTTGTCATTATTCAATAATGGGATTTTGCTATTCAAAGCTATTTTCTTAACCTTTAATTTTGAAAAGGTAAGTCTTCAAACATTAGCAAAATTAACTGTGTGCCGTGGTGAAACACTTTAATCCATAGAATATCTTTATTGCACCTGGTGTGCCAAGATGCTTTGATGAATGACAGAATGACAGAAATAAGCAAATTCAGCACGTCCCTTCAACCTGCAGCTGAAAGCTCAGTGCAGAGAAGCAATGTCCTCACTGATGTGAGGCCATGGCAGAAAGTTCTTCTGAAGCATCTCAAAGGCAGATGACCTAAACTACATCTAAATCTGAAATAGACACTCTCCAACATTAATATATTTGATTTAGTTTCCTCTGCTTTCAAATGGAAGTAAACAAAGCTTCTTCCTGCTCAGTGGCAATCCACACTAATGGTCAGGACCATTCCCAAGTGTCTCTTTGTACGTAACACCTAATGTGGAAATAGCACAACAGATTAATCCAACAAATGATTTCCCTTATGAGTGGAGAAGGTCAAACGCCTGTAATGGGAAAAGATCTTTACAGTCTATTTCATCCTTGTCAGTCCTGAAAAGCCAATCCATGCCCAGTAGCCATTACAGAGCACGTCCAGCCAGGTTTTACAGAGGTTTAATTTCTCACATACTCCAGCTGTTGTTCCTAATGTAAATTAAAGCTTACACAAAATCTAGCAAATGCTGTGCTTCCAGGCAAAAATACTGCCTCGATCCTTTAGCCAAGGTCTGGTGTATTAGAAAAGTGATGACATAAGGACACATTTAAAGAAGCATTGTAATTTGTCATAACTGCCTTCCTACAAAAATAGCCTTTGGAACTTCAGCATTTGCGGGGCCATCCCATGTAGGGATGGTGATTAAGTGTTAATGCATGTATGTTGTGCATCCAGACTGGTGTGGCACTAGATTCTGTTCCTTGGTAACAGAACTCCAAACACAGACTTTAAATACAAATGTGCTCCTCTGGTTGTTTTTGTTTTTTTTTTTTTGCAAATGCAGTTTTTATCTGTGCAGAATCTTACTTTGATAATACTGATTGCAAAACGAAGCAGCTATAGTAGGTATAAGAACTCCAAGCAGTTGCAGAAGGCATCTCTTTGAAGAACAACAAAACTAAGGCACCACTGAACTGGACCTTCCAAGTGAATATAACTGAGAACAGGTTAGACAAGAAGCGTCCATGGAAAATCCTGCTCATGGTAGGCAGGTGGTTGCCTGCACACACCGAGACAAGATTTACACAAACCAACACCCAGGCAGAAAGAGGAGTTGGGGCCTTTCAGTAATTTTTACTTAAATTAGGCATGTTTTTACTATTTTACACCCAGTGAAGAAATCCATTCATTGTATTCACTTGCTCTGAAAAACTGAGCATCAGTCATTGCCTTAGATGCCCAAAAAGGAAATAAAAGAAAGGTAACAAATACCTCATTTTAATATCACCCATTCCACTTCCTATTAAAAAAAAACAAACCAAACTGCCAAAAAACAAAACCAACAAACAAAACCCAAACCCAACCCACAAAAAATGCAAAGAAAACCACAAATAAACCCCCAAATCCAAACCCCATCCCAAATCTGTCTTGTTCTTGTTGAGCAGATAAGACGTGGAAAGGATTTTCAGTGCAATCATTTTCCATCTGATGGAGAGAAGGGCTGAGGTGTGGGAATTGTGGACCACAGGCCATCAGCAAGCACAGTCAGATGTAAAGACAGCTTAGTCTCTCCCTCCATTAGGTGCAGGTTCTGCTGTCCTCTGGTAGATTTGCCGCCGCTTAGCTACATATTAATGATCTGCACACCCTGTAGTTTGTGACAGCTTTAAGCTTCTGTAATATCAACCAGCCAGCAAGCAATGCAAAGTGTATGCATATCCACAAATATCATGGCAGCATATCACAGTGCTACCAAGAGGACTTGGAACATACCAGTGCTTCCTTTAACTGCGTACCAAGCGTTACTCGCCAGAAACATGTAATGTAACCCCAGCTGACAGCTCCATTAAGCAGAAATTGATGGTATTGCTATAATGGAGTTATCAGTGACAGATACCTCCTGTACAGCTTCCAGGTCACACTCACTTAAGCAATGATAGATGAGCATTAAACACTGTTAGCACAAAACAAGATCATAAATACTCAATTCTCAGTTAAAAACCCCAGCAACTCCAGACAGCTCTAGCATCTTGCAGTTGCCATGATTTTATGGATGTTGTCACCCTTGTCAAAAATGTATCACAAAATCGGTGAGACTTCTGCAGATTAAAAAAACAAAACAAAACAAAACCCCAAACAAACAAACAAAACCCAGCCAAAAACAAAAGGAAGGAAAAAACCCCACAAACCCAGTTATCCATCCAGAGCAAACATTGCATCAGCCTACACTGGCTAATACATAAATACATTGGTGAACCTCATGGAGGTTATAACAACTTTTGCTGTCCCAAGGTCTGGCATCCATCTGTCCATCCTGTCACAGAAAGCTGCTTAGGCCAAGAGGATGTTAGGAACAAAAAAGTCAAAAGTTGTGAAATTCCACTATCTGAGAGTCCTCTATATCTGAGCACTGACACAGGTGGGAAGCCAATGGCTTGCAATTGAGAAAAATGGGAAGAGTCCCTGGGGAAGCAGCCCTTGCAATTGTGCTTTATCCCCAAGGAGTTATCTCCACAGGCTCCAGTGGCTTTTAAGAATTAATAAAGCATATTCCTGAGGATGTTTGTTGATTACAGTTAGACCAGTGACAGCCTGGGGCTGGACAGACCAGCAGCAGCTTCCCCACCACAGCAGCAGTGTGAGCACCCTCTGCTACCCCACTACCAGGGATTTACAAGGTCCAAGACAAAGGGCATCAACCATTCCCCACCCAGGCATCACTACCAGAAGTCTGCTATCTCCAGATTAGCCAGCACTCAAGACAAATGCTGCATACAGAGAACGATATCATTTTGGCCATTTACATGAGAGTTAAATCTAAACTCAGGAATGACAAACCATGCTTGAGCATGAGCAAAGACCCAGCATGCAGCAGCCAGAGACAGCATCACATCTAAACCCTTGAGAGCAATCAAAAATTGTATTTTATCCTCATTTCATGTAATGCTAGAAAAAAATAATGAATCCTTTACTCATTAAAACTTAAACCAAGATTTTTGGAGAACAGATCTAAATTTTCTCATTAAGGAGGATGTCAGTTTACAAACCATGCAAACATTTATGCAGCATATTCATCATATATTTGGAGGTTTTACTTGCTTTTATTTAGTTATATTTCCTTCACTAAGTTCAAAGAATTATCAAACACTTCTCACCAAAAGCAAGTCAGAAAATAGCACTGCAATGTCTGCAAATGGCCACACACACGTATGAAATCTCACGCTCATGCCAGCACCCTTCCAATTTCCTGTGGTTACTTCCTCTTTCCATCACTCCACAGATGGGAGTAACCACAACAATACTGTACAGTAAGAACAAGTTAGCTATACATGTCAAAATTCTTGAATTATTACATTTACTGCTAGAAATCTCTGTAGAATATTGTCCCATATGCTTTCAAATGTGCTGGAATTTCTGCCCTGGGAAGTACATTACAAGACAATGCACACAATATTACTTCAGTCAGAATTCTTTAATCATATTCCTACAAAATCATGTAAACATTAGCATACAGATCCAGAAAAATCAATATAACATAATGGTGCATAAACTGTAAGTTTAGAAGAATGTCAGGAACACTTGAACGGTTTATAAATTAATATATACAGTAATAGGTACTCATCATTAGATAAGAACACCTCAAAACTGAGGAATTTAGGTGCAAGAGCTGTAAAACTACAGAAGTGCTCCAACACCACATGTGACTATGAGGCAACATTGCAATCTACGTGACTGCCTGTTGTTCATATTAAGCATTCAGTTTGGCTACTAAAAAGTATAAAAAAAAAAGTTTTGGTAGGAATCTTATTTTTATTTGAAATCATATAACAAACATCCCTAAAGTAATACAAAACCCAAGAAGGGGACTACTGCATAAACAGGTTTCTAGAAGAGTGGAACTGAAGCTTACTGGGCTGCACAAATTGATCTTCAGCGTCTCCATTTCACACTACTTCAAATAAAGCACCAAAAGGCACCTCCAGCTAAAGAAAACATTTCAGGGAGTTTATAAACAGAGTGATAGGTGAAGGAAGAGAGATGCAGAACAGATACTGGGCTAATGCAAAATTCCTGCTCCCACATGCAGCATTCTGGGCAGTTTAGCTCTGTATTGAATTAGAAAGTCATGAGAATGTAACACTGTTCTCATTTGTTAACTCTGGGCTATCCAGAGTTAATCCCCACTAAACCAAGAAAAATATAATCTTCAGCCTGTCTGCAATCAAAGTCATATTCAAAATGGTCTTAAAACATTGCCCTTTACCAGATCAGGGACACGCAGCAGAATGCAGGATGTATTACTCTTACTCAGATGACACATCACACAGAAAATAAGTTATTTTCCTTTTCTCCTGTTCATACAACCATATTTCATGGGGGGAAGGAGGGAGGAATGTAAGGTAAGCCTCTCCCAAAGAATGATCTCAAATAAAAGACAATCTTCCCCATCAGGTATCAGTGAAAATATAAAGCTGCATAAAACATAGGATTATCCTGGAAACACTTGACACTGCAAAAACTCTGTTAACCAGATACTCTATAATATGATCTTCAGAGAATCTTTCCGAAGTTAAATATATTTTTCTGTTTCTAGAGCTGAAGTAGAATTTTATGCCATCTTATTTTGGGACATTTTTCATACCTGATCAATCTCAATGAAAATTAATATTACATTAATAAAGATGTATTTATTTACAGTAAAGGGGACATCACACCCAGCCACTTCAGGCTTTTTGCTATATTTCCTTCCAGTTGTTTCAGAAAAAGTTCTCTTCACCTCTTCTATAGGAAATCCTGAGTAGTATGGTGAAGGAGGTTTGGCAGATAGCACCAATTTTCATCACTTGTCTTAACAGGGTACATTTATCATCAGAAATGCCTTTAGAAGCACTATCACAGCTGAACCTAAAGACTCAAAGAAGAGATTTTGACAAAACACTGTTATTCCTATTGACAGAACCTGAGCCAACACTGGGACATCAGGAACAGGAGAAAAGATTTCAGCTAACTCTGAGGACACAAGTTGCAAGCACAGAGAAACACCTGAAATTTCCTTGTAATGGAGGATAGTGGGTGGGAAGAATAGGAAGAAACCCTTGAACTGCTGTCACCTTCCAAGCAACATGCTTCCAAGCTGCTGCTTAGCATTAATGCCAAGCTGCAGCACTCCAAAGGTATTTTATAAATGACCCAAACTCTTTGCTATTGCTTCCACCAGAGTAGCTCAAGCAGCAAGTGCATTATGGTAGGCCAGACTGCCAACAGCTTCCAGTATTTGATTACCATGTTGTGTTTCAGGCTTGGAGAGGTTTTATCTGACATTAGGCAAAAGGATTTGCTGATACCAGAGGCTTAGCTCACTACATTTCCTGCTGGCAGTTTTCACTTGTATTGCTAAACTTGTGATAGCAACCATGACAGACCAGAAACTCTAACACAGAAGAGGCTAAATTTAGCAATTTGAGCTTAAACTTAGACTGGGTTTAAACCACGAATAGATAGTTTCATTGGACTGGATCCATACATAAATCTGGAGAAGTTTTATCACAGATGTATCTGCAGTGTAAACTATTAATGAACTACAGCCACACTAGTTTGGTTTCACACAGATAGTAATAGGACAGGTTTTACACATATTTTGCCTTCTCTTCATTGTTGCTATTCCCATGCCTAAAAAGACACAGGCGCAAACTCCTAACTTAGGTTTTTACCTCTTGACTGATATGTAAGTGATTTTCATTTCCTCACTCAAATTATCCAATGGGGATCTCATGCTCATATGTATGCACATTGCAATAAAGGAGAACGGATACGACAATATAAACACAACTAGCAGACTCTAAATCAAATAATATCACCAACAACATTGAAGCTTGAGAAACTTCAAATATACTAATGTGCCTAAGACCTTGTTCAATGTTGTAACAGATAGCACCAACAGAATGGTATTAAAGAGTTTCATTTGGAAATGTTTCTCTGCTTCTAACTTTGGTCACATTTCTCATTTTCCCAACCTCCCATAGTTTGTTCTTTCTCTACTTCATGCTAACCTTTACACCTGGTTCAATAAAGACCATGCAGTTGTGAAATGCATTACAGCTCCTCCAGAATCTGTCCAGTTTTAACCATTTACTAAAAAATTAAGTTAAACCCAAGACACTAAGTTAAATCAATGTAAAACTTAAGAACAATGATGGCATTGTGGCAGTCTTAAGGAGGTTATAAAATGATGACAATTTTCAGTCAGAATGATCACTACAACACTTCTCTTTAACACCATCCCAAGAGTTACAATGCTGTCTGCACTCCAGCACTAAGTTTACATAAGAAATCAAGATACAGGTTCTGAAAAATAAAGGCAATGGAATACAGGGAATACTTCTGAAGGTCTTCAGCAATCTCTTGACTGAAATACAAACGCGTTCCAACATGTCCTGCTTAACAAGGTATAATGCAAACCAGATTTACCAAACAAATCTTTTCTGTACACACATGAACAAGGTTTTCATGTATAAAACCACCAAAAAAAAAAATACTTGTCTTTAACAGGTGGGGGTTTTGTTTGAGTGTATACATAACTACAAATGCAGTCTATATATATATTAAGCCAATTATACCCAGTAATTCACATGATATACCAGAGGGAGGAGATGAACAATATTTTGATCAAATTCAAATATTTTAATCATCAAAGCACAACCCTTTTTCTTCATCATCATCATCATCAGTAGAATCTGCATAGGACTCAATGGTGTTGTATATAAATGAGTAGAGCTTGACATCTGGTCCTGAAGTAGAACAATTTTTGCATTCTTCATTGTAGTATCTCAGTAACAGCCTATAAATATCCCCTTTAAAATAAAAGGAAATAATTAAAAACCACTTAAGATCATGTAATATGAAGAATGTATGGTTGCAAATAAAGACCAGAAATGTATGCTCATGCTGAGATAGTGGCTTGGAACATCTCTTTAAATGAGCAGTGAAAGAGGAGGTAGACAACAGTGTAAAGGGAACATGACTGTCTCCAAGTTTGTTCAGAACACACGGTGGGCTCCTCAACTTTCTGCTGAGCTTTCTGCACAAGCTCCCCAACCATTAGGCTTGTATATGTATTACTGACAATGTACTGCCAACTACCTAGCTTTGTGCTTCTGTCCCAGACATTTAGTATTTACAGTGGGGCAACCAATATACCACTTTTATAACACATCTGAATGTATCTTGTGGGATCAAGCCGGAACCACTATAAGACAAATCTACATCAAGAATGCACAAGCACATTTTCCCTTTTTAAAGCATTCTGAGTTATGTTAAAAACTTTTGCAAACCTTCTGTCTATCATACATATTTCTAAATTCTAGACTGTATAATTTCCCAGTGAATTAGAAGAGGATTCTGGAAGTCTTCTAACAGATTAACACTGTACAGCTGACCCTGAATAAGAAGAGTTCCCCACTCTGGAAACAGCTACATATAAACTAAGACCTGTTTGCTCATGTTCAGAACTTGATGACAATAATTCTTACTGGACAATTTTCATTTAGATATCTTTATGCTCACCAATAGTTTGGCCCTTCTCACAGAGAAAAGTGTGCATGCTGTAAATATCCCGCATCAGCTCCACATCTCCAAAGGTAAAATAAACAACATCACGTCCAGCCTCAGCAGCTGCCAGTATCTGTATTAAGGCTGAAACAACAAAAAGATTATACACATGAATACAGAATAAAGCAATTTAATGAAGGAAAAAAACACAGCCTGAAGTTTACAGCAAATAATCATACCACTCATCTCCAAGTAAATGCTGCAAGACAATTTGAATAGTGGGTAGATAAGTATTAGTTCCACTTCTAAAACAAATAAAAGAATACTAGGCACTGCAGCTCAATGTGGAAGTACTCTGTGCTGGAGTCACTAATGATAACCACCCTTACTTTCCAGATACACAATGTGTTTAAGTTTTGGGGTTTGTTTTGGTCCATGCCTACCCCCAAATAGCTTGCAGCCATTAACAATCCAATAAACACAGGAGGCAGCACAAATGACAGAGCACCATCTCACATCCTGGTTTAAGCTGCTTGCATCAAGTCACCAATAGTGGGGTAAAAAGCATCCATTAAGCACATCATGATTTCCATTCTTTGCCACCCTTCAGAAGGAAGGGTGCCAACCTTGCACTAGGTAAGCTACACAAAGCAGGACCTGACCCAACTTTTAGCTCCTAAGATGAGAATTATGGTTATGCATCCTCTTACTGTGCAATTGAAGGTATCCATTTAACTACTATAGAAGTAAACAACATGGAATATGACAACTCATTCCAACCTATAAAAAGTGAGTGGTGATACCAAGAATACAATTCAGGTTATTTAACTTCCAGCTTTGTATAAAGCTTAGTGGACCAAGGTGCACCCCAAGTTACAGAATCAACGAGGTTAGAAAAGACCTTTAAGATCATAAAGTCCAACTTTTATCCCAGGACTGTCAAGTCCACCACTAGACCATGTCACTGAGGGCCTCAATTACACAATTTCTGAACACTTCCGGGGACTGTGATTCTACCACTTCCCTGAGAAGCCTGTTCCAATGGCTGAGCACTCTCTGTGAAGATATGTTTCCTAATATCCAATCTAAACCTCCCCCAGCAAAGCTTGAGGCTGTTACCTCTTGTCTTATCGCTTATTACTTGAGAGATCAGCCACCTCTTCTCTCCATCCTCCTTTTCAGGTAGTTGTAGAGAGTATAAGGTTCCCCTGAGACTTCTTCAGACTCACAATTCCCTCAGCCATTCCTCAGAAGACTAGAAAAATCATCAGGAGAACGTGGCTCTGGTCCAGCTACATTTAGTCCCTTCTCACTCACTTCCTGACTTTTCTGCAGCTCTTAGGAGCTCATCAGAGCAAATTCCACTCACCAGCCTGGCAGAAAAGTTATATGACAAAAGGGTAAAAGCTAACTGCTTTCTGCTAGATTAGAATTGGCTGAGTGAATTGAGTTTGTTCAGAGCCAGAGCTGATGCAAGGGAGGGCACCAGATCATACAGTCAGGAGCAGGGAAGGGGAGAAGAGAAACCAGGACTCCTTTTAGATGGCACCAAACTTACAGGAGTACAGCTTTTTCACCAGCCAGTACTGCGAGGCTGGAGTGTCACACATGCCATCAATCACACATTCATTTTGGGTAATGTTACCACAGTCTAAATAATGGAGCCCAGCAATGACTTAATCTATCGCTGCTTGCCTTATTTCAGAGCCTATGGGTGCAGTTCCGATATTAATTCTTTCCTTTTCTACCCAGTAAGTAGAGTTAATTAAAATGTGATTAATATTGTCTTTGTAAAGATCAATTTTAAATAAAATTGCATACGTACTGCATTACCACCTGCTAGTGGAAACTAAATAGAATGCTGCTCATAGCTCAGCTCAAGAATATTTCACGTTTTTAAAGAGACCTAATAACATACTGCATTCTTTAATCAAACAACACTCTTGTAAACACATAGCTAAAATTATAAATTACATTATTCACATGTGAAATTAATCTCAATCTGGGAATGATATTTTAATCAAACTACTGAAACAGCTGTGGATTTGGTAAAGCTTCAGTAGGTCAGCTTTGAAAGAGTCTAATTAACTAGCTTGCATAGGGGAATGGAACCTAATGAATCTTATTCATTCCAAGCAAACAATGCAGCTTCACTTTACAAAAGATATTAAAAAACATCCTACTGTTTATTTTGAATTGCTGTAAATCTTATGAAACAAGGGTCAAAATTTCTGTCAAGAAGCAGGCTTCACAATCTTCTGGGCATCGATGATATATAACACCATGTGACATTTCCATGCTACTGAAAAAGAAAGAAGCATCACAGGAAGCGGTGTCTGGAGGGATTTGGGCCCTCTTGACCCTTGCACCTAGCTGGTGTGATCCTATTTAAGTCTTCTGGACTCGCACCTTAAGACAGTACTCACATACCTTCTTCTACTACCCAGCTAGGGTGGTAGAAGCATAATACAAACCCCTCTGGGGATCCAACTATCCTCACAGGCCCTGCATGTTCAGTCCCTTTTATTCACAGGAAAGGATGTTACCACCAGGGACTTCCGTACTGCAGTACTACTGCAGCAGCACAGCCAAAGTCCAGAGACTGGTGCAAGGAAAGCAGCACCAAAGACACAGCAGGGGCAAGCAGAGCAGAACTCCGCAAATGTGGGTGCAGCAGTGCTACACTGGGTGAAACACCCAACAGTCCTTGTGTCATTGCCTACTGGGTAAGTTCAAAACCACAGTACTATTGTGGTAGCACCCCAACATCTCACGCATATGTGAGGCAAGATGCATGCTTTTCTCTTCTTCTGCTCATTCTACAGGGGTCTCTTAAAAGCTGATAGCAGTCCTCCTATTGAACTTTATTTTCTCAGACAAATAAAAACACCAGTTTAGCTAAAGAGTACGTTCTCACTATTGTTTGAAGTTCAATCTATATATTTATGAGATGTCTCATGAGATCATCTTAGCATTTTCAATAAAACAGCACTTTTCCAATCTTCAGACAGTTGCACAGAGCCCCTGCAACTAGTAATTGTTGAACTGTCCTCTGGTTTCCAAAAGCAAGACAAGATCTTCCAACTTCTCCCAATTACATAAACATACTTTTTTAGTACCAAAAGTCTTCCATTTATACTAAAAGTTTATCCCTAAGAGATCTGGAACCTGGCTTGTTTACACACCACGCGCTCAAATTGTAAAGCCAGATTCTTTTTTTAACTCCTTTAAACAACTTCAGGTTTTGCATCTTCTGTGACCTTGAGTGAAAGCATATTTTATGCACAATCATGTTCCTTTAATTCACAACTAAAAAAAAAATAATTATAGACTATCATAATGCATTGTGGCACTTATCCAATTATATTCAATTACATCAAATACTGAAGTGG
Organism: Agapornis roseicollis; assembly: GCA_002631895.1. Classification (NCBI taxonomy): domain Eukaryota; kingdom Metazoa; phylum Chordata; class Aves; order Psittaciformes; family Psittacidae; genus Agapornis; species Agapornis roseicollis. The sequence continues at coordinate 206,266 of NDXB01006275.1, read as the reverse complement.
TTCTGAAGTCTCTGTTAGAGATCCAGATAGAACAAGGGTGTGCATTTAAGAACATTAAATGAAAAAGCAAGACTTTAAACTACAAAAACTGCTTTGTCATTCCAATACACTGTCAAGCCTGAGTAGCCAACAAAAGCTATTCATTTGAGTTCAGTAAAACCATGATACTGATGATCTCTGTGATCCAAAATGATCATCATCAGAGTTTTCTCAGACATATTTTGAAATGAAGAATTTATGACTCCCTATGAAGTGTAAAAGACTAGTCTCCAGTGCAAGAAATTTGCTTATAATGAAGTGAAACCATTGAGAGAACTTGCAGTCAGAGTAACCCTATACACCATTAGGACTTATGACTGTGCAGGGGGGATCTGTGAACTAGAAAAGACTATTTGTTTATCACATATCAACTCTATTCTGAGAAAAATGCACATGACAAACTACTTTTCTTGTAGCTCATAGTTTACACACAAAGAATGAAGCGATAGTAATTTTCCTCAGTATCAGTGCAGAGACAAATATCACATACTAAACAACTAGTTATATATCCCATAGCACATCAATGTCATTTAATTCTCTTCATTAGCTATTGATTTTTCACAGTCAACTAAGAAATTAAGCTTAGCTTACAAAAATAGTAACCTAAGTGCAAGTTAAACCAATGTCTATCTTTAAGGTCCACCAAAAGAACAGAAGACTTGAGACTACACACGTAGATTTAGATGACTTTTTCATAACAGCAGCAATGCTGTAACTTGCTGTTAATTCTTGCAAACTCTGGGGAAAAAATTAGGGTTGATCCAAAACCAGAGGAAAAGTTACATAAATGAAAGCTCAAACTAAAAATATTAAGTTAAAATAAAACTGGGGGAATATTCAAGTCTTTAATATGCTCTTGTTCTGCCTGGAGTCCACATCCAAGTTACGATGCACCACATCTCACTATGCATTTCTTTGTCTACATTAAAGACTTTTCTTATAAGCTATCTCACCAAATGGACTTAGCTCTGGTGGTCTTTCCCAGTATGCTTCAGTTTTGAGCTCTGAGCAATGGGGAAAGGATGTAAGGCATTGCAGTGAGGAATGCCTACCATAAAAGTAATGTCAAACATTGAACAAATAATGCCTTAGATCAGAAGTCCAAGAAACACATATATATTTAAAAAACAAAACCAAAACCAAAAACCAAAAACATAGGATATTACAGTTCAGATCCAAGAGAAGGTTTTATGCAAGTCAAAGCATTTATGAAACCTTCCTAACAATCGTAACCATGTATGATCAGATCCTGCAGTAAATAGTACTTCAGATATTGATGATCTGGACTTGGCAGACAATTTTATCTAATGGAAATCAGAAACCAACTGTCAGGAAATCAATGAGTATTAAGAAAAAAAATAGATGCTCAATGAATGAAACACACGAAGAAAGCAAACTAATGAAGCTGGTAGCCTGATGACTGTTTGTCTCAATGTAACTACCTGAAGCCGTTCAGAAAAGCAGATTTTAAATGCTCACCAAGTATTTGAAAACAACAAACATGTAAGTTTCTATTTATGACTGTATGAATCAGAATATCAATTTAAATGTCAGGATCCATCAGTTCTTGACTCGATGGGAAAAAGTCTTAAATGAACGTTGGCATGTGATATCTGCTGCATTATAAATACTCCAATTAAAACCAAAAGAACATGAAGTGAGTGATATAGCAGGCATGTCAGGAAAGAAAGAAGCATGTCTGAGTGATTAGAAACTTCTCCGGCAAACAGTAATATATTAAGGGGAAAAACCAACCATTGTGCATTGCCAGCAAGTTTGCAAAGCCTTGCAAATTACCACATACTTTCAACAGTTTTGCAGAGATACAAATTTTAGGCATAATCTTAGACAACTGCTCCAGAAAGGTCAACTGATTTATAAGACTGAGAACTGCAATGAACATTTTCTTCTTTGAACTAATACTGCACATCCCTGCTTTTGAAGTTTCTGTGCTACACATCATTGTAAACCCAGCATTCCACTATCATGTACTTACCTCAAACTTTAAACTGAAAGTAGCATATAAAAGCAGTGTGCATTTTTATTAAGGCCACATTAATCATGGCCTAAAGATAAAGCTAACAAACCAGTTCTATGGACAGCTTATAAAAAAAGGAATCAGGATCTTATTTGATTCATTTAGACATTAACTAGTGCTAGAATTTACCTTTTAATCGGGAGTCCCCTCCAAAGGCACCACATCCCCAGTTTCCTGTGGCTATTGCAGAAAGATGTTGAGGTGGAACATTGGGTCGGAAGAAGCCGCAGTAGGCCTGCAGGCAGACAAGAGGTAGAAGATGAAGTTGACAGGCAATCTGGTGCCATATTTTCAAACAATAAGATGAAAACAAGTATTGTCTTCTAGCAACACCAAATTCAAGCTGCTTCAATAGTGCATTAGTCTTCCATTAAATTTAAGGTAAATCACTAAAAAATTTACAGGAAGAAGAATTTTGCCTAATTTGAATCCAAACTAAAAATCAGATACATGTGCTTACTCCTAGGGATTTTATCACAGCTGTAGGAAGCTTTTCAGGATAGCCAGAGCAAAGAGTAACTAACAGAAGATTGTACCACATTTGTTGCTTATTGGCCCCTTCAGTATACAACATGACAGCTGAACTGCTGTGTCCACTATTACTGATATTCCTCAAAACTGAAAATAAAAGAGAAAATGGCACCTTAGAGTTCAGGTCTAACACAATAAATGAAGGCAGGAGGAAAAAGAAAAAAGTGCTTAAGTCACTAAGAAACGTTGAGTAAAGGCAGCTGCTTCCAGTGAGGGATGGACTGGTGTTGCAGTAAGATGCCACTTTCTGTTCAGCTTTTACTTAGCAGGCATGTATTTCTCAACTTGCCAGAACACAAAGAACAAAAACCTGTCTCATCAGACACAATACTGAAGTCAGCAAACGCTTGGAAGGACTTCAGCAGAAATGAAGAAAAATATCCAAGTACGTGCTCCTGTATGATTTTTCATAGCAAATAAAGGATGAAGATAAAACTAATATAGAAAGAGACATTGCACCAATATTTTAAATAGGTTTCATCTAGGAATACAGGAATATGAAAGCTTACTGTACAGTTTTAAAGCAATTGTTTCCATATGGGAAGCCGAAGAGCTTTTCCTTTTGAACTACATGAATTAATTTGGTTTTAAGTTGTACACCACTTCAAATAAGTGGTATCACAAATGGTTTAGAAGTTGTGTGATGATTACAATTTGTTTTCATATAAAACTGTTACATATAGTTCTCACAGTTAACACTGTTTGAAACATATGCACAGCATAATTCTTAGGGAAGCATTTCTTGCCGAATATGAAGCTGTAACTTTTTGTAATCAGTGACTATCCAAACAGGCTTACTGACATTTGTGAGTGGGTTGCAAAGCCCAGTGAGAAGTCAGTTGCTCCTTAGGATTTGGAAAGTGGAACTTACAACTGGAAGAGTTATTGCTAGTGAGAGTCTTTATTGGGCAATAATCTCAAGGGACAAGCAAGGATGAAACAGTGACATCTCTTCCACATATATCTGCAGATCTTAATGATGAAGTCAGATACAATGACTTTATTTTTCTTATTCTGAACAGCTGACTTCAGTTAATATTAATCTTGTTTTCTGGTTATGGATAAATCACACACAAGGTCAACCTCAGACAGCTACCTTTTGAGAGGACTAACCAAGAGTGAACACCTGGTTCTTAAAGATAAGTGCATCTTATAAAGGAGAAATCATACAGGCTTATAAGAAAATACAAGCTGTAAGAAGAATCACTTTAAGTTGTTTCAAAAATTTCCTAACATCTAACAAAATAACAGACAGAAGAACCTCTGGACACCGAGCTGTATATACTAATACATAATAGACTCCTATTTCAAAGTCTGTGTGCATATACTGTGCGTACTGAGTCCTGATTTATTAAATCATAATAGAAAGAGTTGCATCTTGCTCCATCAACTTGTTTTCACCCACAGAAAGATCTTAGGCTTAATACTAATTTTAAATTAAATGGGAAAAAAACCCCAAAATATGTTAAAAAATACTTGATTTTTTAAAATATTATAGGAACTCCAACAAATCTAATTAGCTTTGTTACTGTTGCAAACAGAGAATTAACTCAGGCTTAAAATTTTCTTTAAATACCAATCAGTCCTCATCAAACAACATCAGTCAAACCAACACACTACACTGAAGTTGCATGGATCTACCATAATTTATTTTAAAAATCTAACCCCAGTCAATAATACTGAAAAGTGTGGGCAGATCATAAATTCACTAGAGTAAGTAATTTTAATTCTGTACAAACATTGTACAAAGTACAAATTGAAGTTTACGAAATTTATTTACTGTCTTTTCAAGGGCTAATTTCATTAACCAACCTTGAAGAAACAAGCTGATGAATGTTACTTTAGTCAAGGTTTTAAGACTAAATTAAATTAGTTCTTCAGCCTTGTACATAATTTCTGGAGGGGTGGGGGGAGATGAGCTTTCAGGTATATTCCCTTTCTTTCTGAGTATTAGCAAGACACTGCTTTATGTTTGATTTCAAATGCATCCTATACCCCCCTATATTACCGAAAGCAGACTTTAATAATAGTAGTATTGTGCTCTTATATTTAACACCCTAGCTAACACAGAGGCCCACTGCATCCCCAAACATGGAAGCACACTACACAGACTTTATTGCTACCATGTTTTGAACCCAAATGTAAACACATTAGTATAACTGTATGAGCATTCTTGTAATCAACTGCCAGTAAAAATAGCATTACATTACTACAACGTGCCACAGGCCCTTTACTACTTATGCCTTATCCTAGCCATGCAAGACCTTCATTCTGGTCCATAAGCTTTCTTTATTAACATAAGAGAATTTACTTTGTGAACTGGAGATAGATACCAAGCATCTCCTGTTAGAAGATGAAATTTATGTGTGGGATAACAGTAAAGGCCTTGAAATCATTGGCACAGGTTGAAAGATAAGGCCTCAAGCTAAGAGCCAACAAAATGCATATCCAAATTTTATTTATATTTTAAAATACACCTTTGAATTGCATAAAGGATAAGAGTCATTCTGTTTGGCAAGCATCTGCTTTAACACTGGACAGCAAAACACTGAAGTACACCTTTTACAAGAGACAACTAAGCAAGGACTTCCTTAGCTGAAGATAACAATACCAAAGTATTTTAAGAGGTACTCCAAACATTAGACTGTAGGCCACTTAAAGTAGTTACTGGCCTTGTTGAGCTCTCTTCTAATTTTCTCTGGACCAAACTGATCAAGAAAACGTCTGAAGTGAAACGCATCTATCGCAACAATTTCAGTATAGCGTCGCTGCCATTCATCCCTAAAATTGGAGGAAGAAGAAAAGTAGATGACATTAGGTGTTTTATACTGGCCATATAATCATGATCCAAAATTAGCAATTCCCTGCAGAACTTCTCTGTTACAAGCAGCTGGAAAGGTGAGCTCATAACAGACAATGGAGCACTTTTAAAATTTGCGTGTAGGGAATGAAAACAGCATCAAAAATGAGACAGGTCTCCCTATAAGTTTGCAAATACACTGGCTAGACCTTAGGCATAAAGACAAAACAAATCTAATCACACAGCACTATTTAGTAAGTATCTAAGAACATCACAAGGTCAAAGAAAAGCACTTCAGCTCTCTTCTTCCAACACTAGTACATTGCATATGCTTCTATTCCAAATTAATAATTTTGTGTACACACTTTAACAATACTGTTGGAGAAACAAATCCAAAACGTTAGAGCTTTCTATTCAAATCTACGAGATTAGGTCTTATATTGCCACACATTAGCAGGCATCAGATACTGTGGCACCTGAGGTATCATTGTCAAACTTCTTGGGACATTACAATCAGTAGTTCAGTCAGTATTTTCACAAAGGTTTGGATTAAATACATAAAACTAAAACATGTTGATTTAAGAACTGACATATTGGTAGGTATCATTTATTAGCACTAATATCTCATTATTAATATGAGAACTTCCTTAGCTTGTTGGCTGTGAAGAGAGCAGGACCAAACAGTCAATTTCCCTATTAAGGCAAGTGCTAGGAAATACTTAAAGCACCAATTTTTCAAACGTATAATACTTATTTCTTCACTTGAAATATTTATGTTGAACTCTACCTTGGGGTCTTATCTTCATGGCTTCTTGCCCACCGGTATGTTTCTGCATAGCCTGTATACTCACTGTACTGCTCAGTACCTGAAAGAAATGATTTTCCATATTGCACACAAAATATGTACATTTTTTTCACTTGGCACATCTTTCACAGAAATCACTGTGTCTCCAGATGAAGACAGAGCTCTCAAGAAATGGAAAATAGAAAATTCATATCTACATCAAGAATACAAATTCTGCTTGTAACCAATAGAAGCTTCTTTTCCACAGAATATGTGTAGCATCCACCAAAGGACATTACAAGTGCAGATCTACATATGCTGCTCAATATGTAACAAGATTTTCAATTTTGCCACTCTCAAGTTCAATAGCTTCTCAATAAACTGCCTGCCATCTTTAAAGTTTTACTGGCTAGTATCTGGTTAACAAAGACTGTGAGACTGCACCACCAGCATTTTGCTTTCTTTTTTTCAGGCTACTGTCTGTAAACCCGATAATAAAACAGTTACCCTGCTATGGAAAGCGTGGCAACCCTACTTCATCACTATTCAGCAAACATCTGGGCTGACAGTGTAGGATGTACGAGAAGAAATACAGAGATTCAAAAGAGTATGTGGTGAGTTACACATTTATACATTTTATTTTTCCAAAAAGTTTTATTTCCCTAACAAAATTACAATCCAGATGGCCAAAGAAAACCTGATGATCAGAAACCAAGCAGATTTCCAACACACCAGTGTTACCCAGTTTGTTGACCTACAGTGCCTTGACAGTCCTATTGGGACTTAGCAGTAGGACTGCTAAGCTTCCTAGTCTCTTTACCCAATATACCTCTTCCCCTTATTTTCATTTAATCAGCATCATTTCTGCACTATGGTTCCTGACATGAATTCTAAGATGTCACAGCTTAATGGCAGTGAATGGACCAAACAGCCACTGCTATCAGCAGTTCTGGTGTCCTCAACATAAAAAAGACATGGAACTGTTGGAACAAGTCCAGATGAGGGCAACCTTTTAATTGCAAATAGTGATACCATCTACACCTATAAATATAACAGAAAAACAGTGTTTAGATGTCTAAACTGACAGCACAAAACATCTGATTACTAAGACAAGAGTAATGTCAACTATTGCATGTATCAGTGATACCCTGAGAATACAAATGTTTCAATTTAAGTTTTTCAATCTCTAAACAAGAATAAAAGTTGAACAATCAGAAACATAAAACTATTCAATTTTACCCTCATCAGACAAGTGAATATGAATGTCTGCTTTCAGTAGTCTCACAGTTTCAGTAGGAAACACAAGCTGTTAAAACCTGATTAAAATGATGCTTATACTTCAAGACATTTTCCCCATTTACCCAAATTCATTTTAACTGAAAAGACTTATCAGTACTTTCTTAACTAATCTGCCCTACTGCCCACTCATTAGTTATTTACATTTGTCAAGATGATTAACCATACTGAGGACACACGAATTCCACTCAAGGCTATTTTGAGAAGTTGCTATGTGAAATGAGTGGGATGGTAAAAGACTCCTCCTCAAGAATTCGCTTCCTGTTGCAAAAATTAAAGTCCCTAAAACTGTGATGGCAGAATATGCCTATATATTTACACACATCCATGTTCTCATACAAACAACAACTATGAGCAGTTTAAATATTCACAAGTCAGTCTTCTAATCAAATTGTAGGCTATCAACCTTCTGTAAGACTGACATGCTTGGGAAAAGTGTTTTAACAAACAGTAAGAAAAGACAGACTAGGAAAGTATGTGACTTTACTGAGAGCTCTCGTTACAGGACAACCTAGCAAAACTCCCAGATTTGAAAAGGAAGCGTTTCCTTTGGTCTCTAGCACATGGAAAGAAAAGATGAGGTTATCAAGACATTGTAACAGGATAGATTAAGTTGACAGTCAAAGTATTAAGCTGACTTTATCAAGGTTCATTGTTTTAATTAACTTTTATGGAAGTGCACTGGCTGACGACAAAAGCACCAGGAAACAAGCAAATACACACACAAAAGATTTTAAATATACAAAAGTCAATAACAGAGAAATTAAAAAAAAAAAAAAAAAAAAAA
>NDXB01006275.1:146845-168883 GCA_002631895.1 Agapornis roseicollis | reverse complement strand
AACATAAAAAATTTAAGTTAAAACACCCCCCCCCCAAAAAAAAAAAAAAAATAACCCAAAACAAGCTTCACTAAGTCATACTCTCTACAAAGCCTTTTCTTCTGGACAAGGCGTAGATGAATTAAACACATTCTGCCACAACTATCACTGTACTTGATACCTAGACAGAGATAATAGGCTGCAGACCACTAACTTGTATGGATAAGCAAACCAGACTTTCTGTCAGAATGTCAAATACTATACATATAAACAAGATTAAATCTAGAAGCAGTGCACGAGGTGGGAAGTGTGTGTTAGCTCCCATTTTATCAGGTTAATGAATGACCTGAGCTGCAGGGAAGAATACTCTCATCTGCTTCTTTTAGTTTCCTTATAAAACTAAGTCAGCAGGAAACACACTTAGCTGTCAAATCCATCCCATTTCTTGAGCACTTGTGTGATTAGAAACCAAAGGAAGGATAAAGTAATCTTTGAAGGGAAGAAGAAAAAAGCCCATAATGCTGGATTATGCAGAGAAAGATCTTACTTGAGAAGAAGAATGCCTCTGACATTTATCAAAACCACAAACTGACACTTCAAAAGAAAAAAGAAGACAGCTTACAAGGCAGAGGTTAATTCAATTTTGTTTAATTTTTCCCCCCATGAAGGCTCATTCACGTCTCCTGCCAATCCAACTTTGGAATGATCTCTTGGGTGTACCATCCCTGCAAGTTTCAAACTGCAGGTTTGTTCTCAAACTTTCAACATTGTAAATAAAATGTGAGAGAAAAAAAAAATGTATGTCTGTTTTTTAATCTCCTCTCAGCAGTTTTAGAAGCCAAGTTTATACTTCCAAGGTACTGGAAATCTAACCTCAGTCATTTTCACTACAAGTAAGTGCAATCTCAGTCCTCATACTCTACAGGCCACCAACAGGTTTTACCTGTACCCTCCTGCAAAGCAATTCTATCACAAATAGAAGCATCACAACCATTTCCAAAGCAGTGGTGCAGTTCTGGGAAGAATAGTCAAATACTGCTTTCTAAATACTTTTTGAGTTACTCTAGGGAAGTACAACGTAGTGAAAAGGACAATGACCTTGTTCCTATACCAGGGCTGTAACAAGGATAAAAAGTATCGTTCATCTGACTGACACAAGCTTAAGGCTGAAAATTATTCATTTCTAGGTTCATTCAAAGCTCTTAGCTCTCTAAACACAGTACTTGAACGGGAGAGGGGAGGTTGAATAATATTAAATACTGCCATGATTTTGAAAACATCTGCCATAGTGTAGTATTTGACTACATCAGATAATTAACTTTTACATAACTTTATTCAACTACTTCTGAAACCAGTAACATTGGCGCTAAAAGCCTCATGCAACAACACAGCTATTGCCCTTTATGATAGCTTTAAAAACACCCAAAAAACAAGTCAAGCACAGGCACAAGGGAGAAAAGAAGGATGAAAAGATAACACAATAGCACTGTGATTTTCCACAAACTTATAGACTATTTTTTACTTGCCAGTTTTACACTCAAAATAACCAGTATCTTAAGAAAAAAATATTTTATTGGCCAAATAATACCCTGAGACCATTTCCAGGGTACACACTACACCACCTTTGCACTCTTTAAAGAATGCATGGTACCCAGTAACCAACTCTGCAAGGAAGCAATCGAAACAAATACAGCTTTCCAGATAAAAAAGTAGGAATAATATCAGGCATATAGTTACAATATTCTTCATTTATGCCTTCACAGTCACCCTAACAATGGCAATGCCTCTTTACAACTTCCCTACTTCCATGGACACTTTTTCAGAGCATCTCTTGAGAACTCTGATCATCTGTTTTCTTATTTTAACTTTTTAACTGCTCCAGACATACAAAAGAAATGGGAAAAAAATTTCTAAAGGTACAAAGCAGGTAAGGGAATTCCTACAACCAAAATGAGTTTCTCTCAGTCATTTGGGATAAATAGGTGAGCACAAACAGATCATGATTTACACATAGCCCAATGGAAGTAAAGAAATCTGTTCATCATCCCCCTGCCCACAAAACAAAACAAAAGAAGCAAATCACAGAATCACAGCAAATATTACAAGATAGCTTCTAAAACCAGAACAATTACATTGAATACAGGTTTTTTCTTTCTTAAACAGGAATGTTCTCAATACAGTGAAGAAAAACTATGAAAGGGATCCTCAGGATGTTGCTACATTATCTCACCTAAGATACAATGTAATTAAAACTCTGCACCTAGTATGTATAGATATACTTTGCCTGGTAATTCTGAGTCAACAGTCTGATGCAATAGCCATTGTGATGGTGCTTACAAAATACCACTTAAAAAGATACTCAACTATTTTGCTGAGAAAGTACAGAAAACTACAAATAAGCCTGTAATTCAGCACTCAATGCCATTTCTCCTGTACAATGCTTAGCTTCTAATGTTTTGAATGTGCACAAGATGCATAATTCCCCCACCCCAGAAAAGTTCACATTTTATTCATTATGGGGATAAATTCCTTTCTGCTACTGTGAAAAGAAATCCCTTCATAGCACACTCAAAAGACCTTTTCAGTTTAGATTTTTAAAAAGGTAATCTGATGCAATGAAAATTGTTTGAAAACATCTGGACTAAAATGAAATGCAGCAAGGAGCAATGGATAGGCTATTTTCAGCCTTGGGACATTTTGTTTCTTGCTTAAAAGCCTACATTTGTAGTCCTGACATCTCTGTACAATGCTCACTTCTGTTAGTACTGTCCAGACAATTATAAAAATGATTTATCAAAAACCCAGTCACCAGAACAATCTGGTACTTTAAAATTCCTTCTATTCCAGGATCACTGATTACAGCAATCATTTCTCAAGTAAGTCATTCAAACAACAAAACATACAGGAAAGACTGTCATGGTTCATAAGATGTGCTAGGAAACAAGAGTGGGGTAAAACCTTATTAGAACATAAAATTCTCCCAAGCTATGCACAATACTTAACAGTAGCAGGTGTTTTTGAACAGTTCAGGCTTTTCCAGATGAGTGAAAACCCAGAGCTCAACCATATAAACCATTTAGACTACCCTACAGTCAAATAATCTTCAGATTTTGCATTTATAGTCTTTCTTTTAGATGAAAATGGAAATTATGCTTCAATATTTTTTACCATTATTTCCCTGAGTTTTCCAGGTAATTTCCAAAATTTCTTAAGGTTATTAAGTTTAATATTATTAAATTAAGGTTAAGCTTAAAACCACACATACACACTGAAAGGCAGTGTGGTCCTGTGGCTGCCTGAAACTTTACAATTGAAGTATTTTGCTGAAAAGACAGCTCTTAATTTCATTCAAATCCACTCAGAGATCTCAAAATTTAACCAATCTTCTTAGAGAGGAAGCAGACACACTACTAATATTTGCACATCTGATTTTTATGCTCAGTTCTCCAACATTTAATATGTTCCATCTTAACTCAGTTACTTGCATCTGACACATTTTCTGAAAGTACCTAGTTCAGGCTAAATGTGCTGTTACACTATGTAGAAGCATACATTCAAATGAAAAAATATAGTTCAGAAAAAAATGCACTAAGCACATTCTGGAGGTATAACCCCAGGTCTCACTAGGTTTATGCCACAATTTAGTAATTCAGTAACACATTTGTTACATAGTTCAGTGAAATATAAGATTGTTCTTCTATTTAATTTAATTATTCCTAAGTGGAACGCACTGACTAACGGAAACAAGCCTCATTGAAACATAGCTTCTCATACAAAAATTAACTTCAATTTTTTTCCAGACATGGAAGCCAGACTTTTGGAACAGCAAAACATCTGTAACAGAGATGTGTGATATTTATGGAAAATATAAAGTTGTGTTTATAAATGAACTTATTTACATATTTGTATTGCATATTATGTAAGTTTAGGTATTTTTAATCAAATTCATAGAAAATGTGAAAAAGGTATTAAGTGAGGTTCTAGAAATTTACAGGTTGACGCTTGCATGTAAAATCAGGCAGCAACAAGCCTCACATGCTGACTGTTTCGGACTTCTAAAAGGACCTAGGATCCAGAAAGTATAATTGTCATGCAAGCTTTACAGAAAGCAGGGAGAAATGGGACTTCGTTTCTAATCATGTTTCAAAACTAATTACAGCTGTAATTGTAAGACAAATTTCAATAGCCCACATTCTATATTATGCAAAAGCAGAACTAAGGGGTGAAGAAAAATAGCAATATATTCCTTCAGCTTGACAACTGACTTTGTTTTCTTGCTACATAGCTTTTTATCAGATTCTAGGATAAGCTGAGATCTGTGCCATTAAAAAAAAAAATGAAAAATCTAACAGCCAGTTTTAAGGCTAAAATGAGTGAGTTCATGCTCCTCCACTGGAAAAAGAGGAAAAGGAGCACAGATAAAGTGGTCTGGTACATTCTTCATGCTGAAGTCTCGTCTCTGCAGTTCAGTATAGCCAGCAGAGACACTGGTCTTTTTAAAGGGCATTATCGTGTTTCTCTCAACCTCTTAGAAAAATTTCAAATTTAAGAATTATAGAGCTTCTTTCATTAGAGAAAATGATTTCATGAATGCTGAATTTATATAGGAATCAAGAGCAAATATGCAGATCCTGGTCATTAAATACATTGACTGGCTTCAAACAGTTTTCTCAATAGACAAGACCACAAGACATCCATAAATAGGCACTACAGACACACGTTTTTTCCTATACTAAAAGCCAAATCTAACAGTTGGAAACTGGGCTTTACACAGTGGAGAATGAAATTATCTTTATAAAGATACCAGCAGCATATCCTACCTGCATCAAGTAGGCACCAAGTTCTGCAGAGCCTGGAAAAAGTACATTTTAAAAGGTATAAGTACCTTCAAGTGAGGTTCAGCTAAAATGTCAGTTACCATTACTATTTTGTCCTCCCAGAAGAGGTTAGTGCATAGATCCCCATACCCTTCTGTCAGCAGCATCTCCTGTTGGTACTCTGCCACAATGGGGCTTGTGTGACAAGGCAACTTCTGCCTGTCATCTTCAACCCAGCAAAGTCATAAGAATGTAAAAATGGACAAAAGTTCATGAAATCCCACCAATAACAGATGCCTGGAAAAGTCTAACAGCAAGTAAAACAAGTAATTAACAGCACTTCCTTACAATGCTCTTTACTTGCAGTAATCCATTTCAGTACCAGAGCCCATCACAGTATCTGCATAGATGTCGCTGGGGTCTTTCTACCAGCAGTTTCTCCAAATCCCTTCAAAACATGATGTAAAGTCATAGAATCCTTTACATCCACTGAGAAGGATTTCCACAGCCTTTTATTCAGTATCTAAATAAGCACTTTCGTCTGGTTTTGAAACCCTCACCTGGCTAGAAACACCCATCTGATGTCCCTTAACTGCTGCACTAGACAAATGAATAATGATTTTATCTTCACCCTCTCTTAAGTTCATATTGGATGGCACTGTTATACTTATCCTCAATTCTCTCTTAGCCAAGATAAAAAGATCAAACAGTACTAGTTTATTTAATGTTCCTCATATGGAAACTAATACATACCTTTACACCATTTCTGACTCCTCTCATAGTGTCTTCTCCATTTCACAGACACAAGCTTCCCACCAAGATATTCAAGCTCAAAGAGTTCAGACAAGCATAAAAATAGTTATGGACACAGTGTGAACGTCTGCAAGATGTACTATGATCCATTTTTCAGATGACACACAGAAGCTCAGAGACAATCACTGTTTATGCCACACAAAGTTACATAAACTCCAATCTTCAGTCTATGCTTAAGAGATCAAACTTATGTCTAAACTATTTGCCATTTCCAATACATGAGTAATAACCAGAGATGACATGTCTTTTAATGATATGCCTCAGTACTGGATCTAATAATTTTCAGCACTTGACAGCACACTGACATAATTTCACCAAGTAGCTTTTTAAACACAGGTATTAGGGGATTCTAAATGCCAGCAGTCCTTACATAATGAGTCCCCCCCTTTCTGCTTTGCATATAAAAAAAAAAAAAAAACAACCAATTCAGAAAGAGTGGCTAAAAATCAAATGACTGGATCTGATTCTTTCCTTTTACTGAAGCATGTCAGGAAAGCCTGTATAACTTAACTTGCAAGTAACAATTAAAAAGCATAGAGCATTGTTCTTGTTTTCTGATACTAAAATGATGTAATTGCTACAGTTCTTTCTCCAGGTTTTAAAGGAGTTGAGGAGACAATGGAAATTAAAACATATGAGCAATAAAAGCATCCATTGTTGTTTCATTGCCTGCAGAGGTCCTTTTTGTCACTTTAAGTATCTGTCTTACATATTTTTTCAGTAATTTGTTACTAACTTAAATATTTGTGCTAAATCTCACAAGTTTTAGATAGGGCAAGAACAAGTATGAGGCTGCTCACCAAGTGGTTTACCTCAAGAGAGCTCAAAATTTAATGGCAACACAGGTTCTAAACCATGAAGGTTCCTGAAGCCACACAACATAAATCCTGATGACTTAAGTTCCTGTATACTACGCAACTAAAGCTGAATTTAAAAGAAGGATCACCTTTAAAGAAACTTATGTACTGCTTGTATATGACATTGTATGTCATGTCTTTTCAGGTTTAAACACTCTGTTCCTGAAAGAGAAAGACAGGTGCCAGCAATAAGAGGAAGAGTTCATGAAACAACATTAGCAAGAACTATGCTTAAGCTCTAAGAGACTTTAAAGCAATATAGCAAACACAAAGCATGTCCAGAACAAGCAGGCCCAATCTAAAGCAGCAGACCATGTGCCTGTTTTAAATGATAAAGCTCTACTTTTCCCTTTAAATAAAGTTGCTCTTGCAGCAGATTAGTCTAAGACATAAATCTTCAATGACCCCACTAGACACTATTTCATGCACTTGGAAAAAGCAAAAGAATTTTCCTGCCTGGAAGTGGAAGGGCAAATCTACAAGAAAGAAAAATAAATACTTCCACAGCATGTAACACTATTGATCTGAAACACGTAATACATTCCCAGCCTATTATCATTCACATAAATAAAGCTCATCTACAATGCTTTGTGGATCTCAGGACACCTCCATCCACAGCAGTTTCCTCACCATTCCTTTTCTGCTTGTTGTTTACTCTTTGCTGTCTGTCTTCTACGTAAATTCTAGAGAAACAGACACAAGGATGACTTACAAGTGACAAGAATTTTGCAAGCAAGAAGAAAAATGTCAGCACTAACAACTTTCATCCACTAAGCAATAACCTGAATAAATCCTAAGCCTGTTTGCCAAACATAAGCAAACAGATGGCAAAACCAAATCGATACAACAGTGTGGAAATTCTGTAGAGAACAACAAAACTGTCGCATGTCTCAAGCAAATAAACCACCAAGAGCTTTACATACATTACTGATGGGTGCTATGAACTTAAAGAATTAAAAAACCTCCAAGCTTCCACATTTACTTCACTGTACAAACAGGAATTTTACTTCCGCTGGTTAACTGCGGGATCTTTTTACAATAGCGCGAGGGCCCCCTCTCCTGACAACACTTGGAACAGCCCCTGCGTGTCAGGGTACATTTTGAAAATAACTGACAGGAAATAGCTATCATATATTCGAGCCAGGATTTTTTAAGAAAGCTGAAAGTGGTTTAATCTTAAAGGAAAACGAACTTCAATCCATGAAACTGGTAATTATTATGAGAAGGCTGCTTTTAATCTTATAAGTAGGATTTTAAAGTAATGCACATTTTGACTGTATAACTTTGGAAGGAAACTGCCCAAAACAAGAAACACAACCTAAGACAAACATTTAAGACAAGCATTTAACAGATTAATAAATAAGGTGCGTTCTGTCCAGAATCAGAATTTAAAATAACAAATTTTACTTTGTAATTTACCAAGCACAGATCCATTGACATATTGAAGTAATTACCTGAATACAGTAAACAAATCACTAAAATAAGACACCATCAGACCCAGCTCCCTTTTAAATCAGACCACAGAATTCTTGGTTAAGAATGCACTGGAAGTCAATAGTATCCAAGAATATACATAGATATTTGAGGATCATAAACTCTGTAGTACTTGTGATTATTTGTTCCTTTGTTGAGCTGCTGCCCCTCCCTTTTGGGCTGAGACAACTTTTCTTTCAACCAACCCTCTCAACTTTTGCTGCGCAAACATTATCTGAAACAGTTCCCTTGCTCCCTCAAAACCATAAGATAAACAAGAAAATACACAAGCCAGTTGTAAGCTATTAACTGTAAACTCCCAAACATAGCCACTTGAAAAGCTACGCTGCACTACAGCTAGTATATGTAGGTCATTTCCACAGAGGATCTCGGCTTTTCACTCAATAGCTGCTCACTTAAGCAGACTGTGAATAGTCTTTGATAGCAGATGCCTTGTTAATTTACAAAACTGGAAGAGTTCACATAATCCTCCATAATATAAAAAATGTTTACATCTCTCTACAAAATGTATCCCCTCTGTATATTCTGTTCACTAAACTTAAAATATCTCAATAAAGCCAGGGTAAGATTTTGTTCCTGTGGTCTACAAGGAACCACTGTCTTTTAGTGCTTCACTGTTCCTTATTTAATATATATGGCTACATGTTTTTCACCTTGTCCAAAAATCTTGGAACAGGTCTCCTCATTTCTTCTGGGAACCTCACAAATACATCACTATTGCCAGCTGACAGAAATTTCCTTTTCACCCTCAGTGAAAGACTGATACCCGATATATAGTTGATTTCCCTATCATTCTTCTCTTCTCTGGAGAGAGCTGGTATCATTTACTCTCCCTGGCTGATGATCTCTGAATCTAATCACCCATAGTTTCTTAACTCCCAGATGCATAATATTATCATATTAGGACAAGCTCAGTTGTGTTTGTAGCAATACAATGCAAATCTGGTACAGTTTCGAGTCAGATTTTTAAATGGTGTTAGTACTTTAAAACATTCTAATGAATTAAATATGATTGTCTAGTAACAGTTGAAGCGGGCAAGTTCATTTCAATTAGTACAAGAGTCAACAGGAGCAAAGAGGCCAAACGTCCACAGCCTCTACCATCTAACCATTCATTGCAGCCTGAAAAACAGAGACCCCCACAAGGAGAGGAGGGAGCACTAAAATGGCAAGATGAGCGAATGCAGTAGATCTCATAGCTAGTAAATATGATACCACTGGTATTTTTATTGGTACCTTCTGTCAGTAACAACAACACCATGTTGCATGCAGAACGAAATTCATTCTGCAAAACAGTCCGTATATGCAATGGAAACAGGAAATACAAAAAAACAGTTCCTCTGATCACATGAATTAAAAAGACTTCTGTTTTAAACACACTAACAAAATTAGTTTCAGACCAAATTTAGTTTTGCTGAACCTCAATACAGTTATACGTATTCCCATTTCTCTCTCAACCAATACAGTTTAGCAAGCCCCTCCCAAGAAAACAAGCACACGTATTTTAAAAACACTTCTGAGCTAGTGGAAGAAAAATATAACAATTTCTATTGCATCTTATTAATCTCCCATACTGATTTAGTTAGCATAGTTTCTCATCCTCAGTCAGGATGCACATTAATAACAGTCCAAGTTACATCTATCACTTATTATTTGTTTTTCTTCTTTCAGGAAGGTAACATAAAGTCATGAAAACTACACCAACCTTTCAAAGGCTCTAAAGTTGAAATTCATCATCTCACTATACAGAAAAATTTTACTGCTAGACCGGCAAAACAGAGACTATACACATACCACTGCAACACAAAAGTTGCTTAAAAAAAAAGGGAAAAAAAGAGCAACGCTTTACAAAAAAAAAAAACAAAAAAACAAAAAAACAACAAAACAAAACCACAAAAAAAATTACACTGAAAATATTAATATAGTTTCTTAGTAAGTCTTGTTTTCATAAAGGCATTTCTCACCTTGCCTTCAGTAACCTTAGGTGTTACTGAAGCACTTAAATTATCTGCTTAAGATTTAAAATTAATCCAGTTTATAAAGCTTAATTAACATTTCAGCTCAAGTTACTGGCCAAAAGCATTGAGATGTATAGACGAAGAAGTCACTTTTATTTTATTTTTCTTCCTATTTCAAGTCAACTTGGTTTACCTTCTCACAGAAGTCATTAAGAGCAGTGAAGTCCCATTTCTTGGAATAAGCAATGTTGTACCTCAGTATAGCCTCCTAGGGAAAGAGCATAACAAAATAAAGCTTAGACATACTTATTAAGAGAAGAAAGCCAATTTCCTTTGTGAAGGAACAGTACCATCTACTGGCTAAAAAGTGTCACAGAGCCTACCAAAATTCATACATCTGGATTAATACAGTGCAACTCCATATTACTGAATCCTGTTATTTTAGGTTTAGCATTGAATAAGCTTTAGTCTACAGGTTTTTCCTCCTAGCACAAAACAAGACAAGGCATGCTTAGATCTGCCTACAACATACAACGTAAATATTCCTCACCCTGTGCTCACAGTCTTAAAAATACCAAAAAAAGCATTCCTCAGCAATACAGCAGATGTTTTACCAATTTAAGAGCTTAAAGAATCCAACCAACAAATTAAATTGACCCTTTAGAACAACAATCACCCTAAAAAAAGTATTCATTTAAAGTTTATCTGTAGCTTTTGCGTCCTCCTCCTTCCCTGCCTTTCAGGTATAATCTAAATTATATTATTCTTCACAAAAAACATTATAGCAATTCTAAGCTGCTCCAAATCAAAATTCATTAAAAGACAATAAGAACTATAAGGGTTTTCAACAGAGCATTAATCTCCATGATTTACAGATTTTTGTCAGGAGCTTAAATTGTTTCAGTTTTAGTGATGTCAACAGTTAACGTTTCAAATTCTTGCACCTGTGCATTACCTTACCATCTGGTTACAGAAAAATCCTACATGCTATGTCTACCACAAACTATTGTCTGTTGCTGGACAAACAGTTTTATGTAGATTTATAAAAGAGAATTTGCTTTAAAAATAACTAATATATTCAGTGGTAAAACTTGAGACTCATTAACACTCAATCCGTTAGAGAATACCTTGAACAGCATGATATTTTAATTAATTTTTGTAAGTGATTCAACAAACAGGACTGAGCCAGAATCACTAATAGTACACAGAGAACCTGAATGTACTTATATGTATATAGACTTGATTTCTAATTGACCAGCTTACCTTCAAATCATGTGAGCAAGTAAACTTGTTAAGTAAGGCAGTTTGGATTAGTTCCCATCGACTTCCAGCAGTTCTATCACCATTCTTTAAAACAAACCCCCAAAACAAAGTCAAATGAAGTTATTCGAAACAGAAAGTCATATTTACTAATAATTATCTTCTGTGACAGTTTTTTAAATAAAGTTTGCTCTATTTGTGAAGGTCTTTAAAAATGAACCACATTTTGAGTAACTGTAAAGAACTGCAGCTTCTAGTCCACCGCATTTTACTTCCTTGAATTCCTTTTTAACTGAAGAAGTCACAAATTTCATGAAGAGCCTCTGACATATGTAGCACTCTTCCTCATGCATTCCCAAGAAGGACAAATAATGTTCTCTATATTCTTTGTGAAAAAAGTGGATTTTGCAGACAAAACATGGTCACAGTTATAAAATCTACAACTCAAAAATATAAACTGAACTTAGTAAAAACATAAGATAATAAAAATAAAAGCACAACTCTTCTTGCTCAATTAGCAACAAAAATCTTATCAGCACTTTCCCTCTGAAACATCAACTAAATTCAATTTACACTGTACCTGTAAAATAGATAAATGAAAAGACAGAGTATCTCCTAGAGGCTATAAAAATTCTCTGTTCCAGATTCAAGCATCAGTAATCATTATACAGACTTTGCTATAGGACACTACTGATTTTACTCACCACAGTGTAAAGTTTTTCAGTTCGTATGTTTAAGTAAGCCTCAAGCAGTGACAAGAAATACCACATCAACAAGCCACACAAGGCCAAGTCTAAGCTCTCAACCACTGTTTTAGCAGAACAGCAGGTACACCTCACTATCAGCAATACCTGACAGAGTATTATAATCAAAACATGGTTACAAATTCATTCACATCTGTTGGTATTCCAAATTGCTTCACACACAATATATATAACATATAAATAGCAAAGTATAGAAATATATGTGGAGTATAAGTTTATACTCCAAGTATATATAATTATGTACATCATCAAATCAATGGCTGGGTAAAATAGCTAGGAAAAAAAACCCCAGAACAAAGAAAGAACAATAACAAAACAACCGCCACAAAGTCTTCTGTTCTGCCTGAAGCATTATAACCCAGAATTCAGCTTTTCAGACCAGGTATGTTCATCTACTTGATTTTCCAATTCTATACACACAGTTTGCCAACTAACAAATGCAGTGAACTGAAAACTCACCTCTATGTGAACAAGCTTATTTGATTACATAACTATAAACACTTCATCTTACCTCATCCTCTACAGGGTAAAAATTCTGTTCTGAGCAGGGCATTTTAACATGTTTGTTGTCCCACAGATCTTTGTAGTGAGTTGGAAAAGGTTTAGGCACCTCTCCTTCCCTCAGAAGATCAACCTGCAACAAAGGAGGGGTGGGGGAGCTCACTTCTTAAGTTTTTAAACAAAAGAAATAAAAAGTAAACAAAAACGTAAGTAGAAAAGCTCTCCTCTACAGTCATCCTTTCTGAAAAGGGGAAAGCTACAAATTGACCAGCTAGAAAATCCAGTACTCTTTCTTGTGTTACACTTGGTGAAGAGAATACCACCTTGTCATTTGACCTCTTGAAACACACTGAAATAAAGGTAACAGATGCAATTATTTTATGTCCAATTATCAGCTAGATTTCCTTAACTATGAATTTAAGTATCTACATAGTTTCATCCAAATATTTTCAAAATGTAGTTTAAAATACAACTATAGTCATGTGCAGAAATAATATTCTTTAGCTAACACTGAAGAAGATGAGAAATCCTTCTAGATAGAGCAGTACTTCAAGTGTACTCCACAGAATGAGAAAATGTATAAAAAAAATAACGTGATGCTCTTACAGACTTAATCTGCTATACAGTCTTCCAGTAGCACGGATTCTCTCAGAACTTGCATTTAAACTTAATGTGCTTTTCTTTTGCTTGAGATTGAACTGTGACTCCATAGGTTTCTGCCCATGTGCTTTACTGCAACAATTATCTGACTGCATACTACTCCAAAAGTCAAATATATCAGATCTGATATAAAATGTGGTGGTAAAATTAATAGAAAATCTTTCATTGTCTTTTTCTTATCTCGAATGTCTTGAAAATTCCATGTATCTTGAACCCAAAGCAGAATATTAAAATGAGAATGTAACATAGCAACATTGAAGATGTATTTAAATTCTCACACTTTACAACTCAGGCAAGTTAAGTACACACACTCTTATGCAAAAGCAAAATACTTGTCCCTAACAAGCCAGAGGCAGTGAAACCATAATTATATTTCTTCTGGATCTTAATATCCTAAACCCTGTGCATCAGAAAACCCAGTTTTTAGGAAAATCAGCCAGTCTGCTTGCAAGGAATGGCATACATTGATTTCCACAACCTGCTAATACTACCAGACTAACATTTGGCATTTCATATTATTGAACAATTCAGAAAGAAATTTGATTTCAGCAAATACACTGAATGATCATACTCTGACGGTTACTGTATGATTGGCTGAAGGTCGCAGATGTGGCAGACGAGTCCCACACATAGGCATTCTTCTCATGTCTTCAATCGGTGTCCCAAACCATTTCTTATTAGTTGGAAGAGGAGGTGGCACATATTTAGGAATCTTCCTTCCTGGCCTCTGGGGCTCGAATTCACACTTTTCTTTCCTGTTATTAAATGAAATATGTTGAAAAATTTTATTTCTACTGAAAAAAAAAACCTGGTAGGCAAACAGACAAATTCCCATTCCAGAGTTATTACAGTTTATTTGCTAGCCTTCGCTGTGACCCCAAGCCAAACCTTTACCTGGGGACAGGAGCCAGACTCATTGGTCTGCATTTGTCAGGATACCCTCTGCAGCCCCTTTTCAACTGTTAGAAAACACACCTGAGTACACAGATGCACATATTCACTCTTGAAACTAAAAAAAAAGAAGAAAAAAAAACCAAAACAAAACAACCAACCAACAAAAAGAATTCCAACTTCTTAACCACCCTTTCTCACTAGGATTTTATTTTTCACACCAGGCATACAATAGTTGCAATGGAAGCAGAAACTGAAAAGCAATCAAAAAAAACACTTGCAAAATTCAAATATATGCAAGAGCAGATGAACTAATCTAATCCTCTTTAACGATCAAAGGTACTTGGTATACCTGAGATGATATGGGGAAGAAAAATCTCAATCTGCTGTATGTCTGATGTAATATATCACATTTCTCATGCAAGACAAAGCTCTCAGAGTGAAATGCAAAACAAGTTAAAAGCCTACACTTTTAGGTGCTGGTTTGAACTCTAAATTCCCTTTAGCAAACTTACTCCACCCTTGGATAAAGACGTTGTCCAACCTGTTCGGCCTATGCATATACCAGTATCTTCAGGTGCAGACAATGCCTCCAACCTGGCCGATCACATGTAAATGGTGACATATAGCCTGACACTGGGTGCAGGTCCAAGTACTCATCTGAGAGCCAAAGGACAGTTTTGGCATAGCACTACTGATGACTGAAATGTGTTTGATACGCTACTGCTTCTTTCTCAAAAAGTTAAGATCTGAGACACACTATTGCCTGCTGTAGACCTGGTCTAACAAAAACCAGGAGAAAAGCTTTAACATTTTCTAATTGCCCTCTTAAGCACTGTAGGCAGTACCACTATTTCATCTGGCACTGAGATTTATAACCTTCACATAATCTTATTTTAGGCCCCAAAAAGGAAAACAGTAATCTCTCTACAGCCTCATACTCTACCTTACTAATTATTTAGTAAAGCACTTCTAGGATTCACATCTAGCTATACAGCAAAACTTTTGCATGAGTTTCCCTTCTCAAACATGATTTATGGTAACACACAATGCTCTAGCCCTGACAAAGATAAGCCTCGACCTTTGCTGCTCTGCTACAACAGCAATTCATTTAAATTAGTGGAAAGACTAAATCCACTGTTTTTAACTTTATGACTCACTTTTCCATACTTTTGTTAGCAAATTCTTCATCTGTTCATTTTTTCCTAGGAACTACCTTTTTTTGTTTTCCAACAACTCCACTATCAGCCTACTCATCTTTTGAGATTTCTCAAACATAAGCTTCCACCATGAGTTAGCCACCTTCTGTCACCCTCTTCATTTCCTTGAACAGTACAATTTGTGCTGCTCCTTGCATCCAGAAAGGATCTCCCAGTAAAGATGTGCAAAACTACTTTCTTGACCTACTTTAGTTCTATTGAGATAATTGTTTATTGGAACTAGATGATCTTAAGGTCCCTTCCAACCCTAACTATTCTATGGTTCTGTAACACATACATTTCACTTGTTTCTGCTTAGTCCTTTACTGTTTATTCACTTTCTCAGCTCCCATTGAAATCTGAGCTGTTCAGAGAAGAGATTATCCTTTTGCCTTTGCACAACACCTAGCATGCAAAGTCTGGGTTGCACTCAGGGCTTCCATTTGCATTGCTGTTCATTTCACGTAGCACTGATGCTTTAACAAACTGAATTCAGCATTTTTGACACATGAAACTTAAAAAAAAAAAAAAAACACAAAGAAAACATCAGTCTCCTCAGACATTCTGAATGAAGTAATGGATGCCAGAAATACACTCCATTATGCATCCCTGTACTATTATTCACTTTCAAGTATTAAAAACCCCACGGTCTTAAATCACTTCTTTATTAAAAGAAAATAACTTCCTACAGTGTGTTTAATTCCCAAATTTAACAAATCTCTAATGATTAAAAAAAATAAAAAAATAAATGCACTGGACAAAGATACCCTTAAAAAACAACACACAAGCACTTCCATTAAAAATAAGTTATTTCAAGCTTGCATCAAAGCTGTCTTTGTGCCGTAACATACATTTTGCAGAACACTTTACACAATCCAGGCTCCAAATTCTGAAGCACGAAAAAAAACAGATGAAGAGGCAGACAGAACGCTACC
Organism: Agapornis roseicollis; assembly: GCA_002631895.1. NCBI lineage: Eukaryota > Metazoa > Chordata > Aves > Psittaciformes > Psittacidae > Agapornis > Agapornis roseicollis. The sequence continues at coordinate 152,755 of NDXB01006275.1, read as the reverse complement.
TTTTCTCTTCAACTTTAGGTATCCTCATGAAGTGAGAGGTGATTTTGGAATCCCTCTTCACACTCTGCTTTGCACCTTTGAGTTCTGATGATGGAGCAGGAGAAATCCCAGGTGACTTTGTATGCAGACCATCCTCTTCAACAGAATTATCTATTTCCTCAAAACTTTCGCAGCCCTTGGCAGAAAAATGTGACTTTCTTGACTCCAATTCAGCATCCCCATATTGAATTCTAAAAGATTTGTTTATGGATTTTGACATATTAATTTCCTCTCGATCATCAAGAAATGGACTGGTTTCTTCATCAGCCTCTGATCCATGACAGCTATTTTTGGAATTATCTACATCCATCGGTGACTCTGGTTCACTTTCTTTCTCAAAAGCAGGTGAATCCTCCGAACTTTTCTGACATTTGCTCAGTTTCTGAGGACCCCCAAGGTCAGATATACAAGCATCACAACCAGCATCTGAAAGTGGACTTTCTGGAACTACGTCCCCTTCTTGTTCACCTGTTAAACAGACAGAACCACAAGTCTTCAGCTTCTGTGAACTGCATGAAGACACTTGTCCATCTGTCTCAGTGTCTTTAGAAGAAAGTTTTGTATTTCCCATTTTCAAAGATTGGCCAGATGATGATTTCATCTGAGTACAATTATCACTGCTCTCCTCACAGCCTCTCTGAGCCTGCTTGCCAGTTTTGTGCATCTGATCAATGTTGGCATTTTTAAAGACATCTCCAGACTGCATCCCCTTCACAGGCTCTGTGTCCAAGACTGGATCTTTGTCCTCAGCCTCCCAGCTATACATGCTGCCTGTTTGAGGCAAATTTACATGCTTTGCACCAACTTCCACAGATATTTTTGAATAATTTTGCTGACAAATATTCTCTAGCTTTTTCACATCATGCTCACAAAAGTTCTCTTTTTTAATGGAAGTCATCTTGGAATTTGCTTCAGTATTGTTACTAATTTTGCTGTGTAAGCTGTGAAAGACAAGTAAAAGAATTAAATGCCTTATCTCCAAACAGAATTCCTGTACATATACCTGTATTTTAAAGGAATTATTATAAACATACAATAAAACCTGCATAATTTTACTCATTATACTATGTGAGCACTACTAGGATCAACAAGTTTTACTTCACTGGGGAATGCAGCTCAGTAACAACCTATTTCTATTTAAAAACTCCAAAGGATTTTGAATCAGTTTATTACCTCAGGTATATGTTCCAGTGATTCTTTATTTTAAAATCTAAACAGTATTATGCTATTATTTAGTTATTTTCTCCAGACAAAAAATTGAAAGTCATGATAAAGTACCCCTTAGCTTTCATTTTAATCAGTTAAATACAGTGAGCAAGGAAATCAATGGTTTTGCAGCTATTCCCTCAGAGCTACAAATTCATAATTTTGAAGAGCAGGACACAGTAGTCCATAGTCTTAAAACCATCCTATTATTTCCTTATTTTAATAAGCTGCCCCTGACTTCAAAAATATTCACAATACAAAAGCATAAGAGCAAAATATATTGAGAAATTATGATAAAAATTACATTACATTAAATAGATTAAAATTTTATTTTTAAGAAAAGTAAACTAGTTTGCCCTGTGTCGTCTTACACAAAGAATGGAAAGAAATGTGTCCTAATGATTACACAGGGAAATGAAGTGAGTTTTGTATGAGCAGACAAAACTTTCCAAGACAACATTAGAAAGTCATTTCATACCTGCTAATTTTTGTGTCAGTGTACTGATGAAAATACTTAGATGCCATAAGAATATTAAAAAAACTCTGACTAATCTTGGTGAATATATCACTTTGTCAGTACCTTTTTCTGAATGCATTGTGACAACATTTTATATCAACAGTGCACGCTGAGCATACTAAAAACTCCGTATATCTGGTCACTGCCCAGATTCCCATATCTACTAAATAGGAAAATATGCAATTATTACACAATCCTAAATTCAGCAACTGAATATCTTAATGGATTCCTGAAGGCACTAATTGCCTCCCTGAATGATAGCAGATTCTTCTAAAAGAGTGCTCTGGATAAAGAGATAGCATTCATAACTTTACCACTACAGAACAAAAAGGAAACAAACAATAAGGGGGCTTGGAGCAACAGATGATAGCTTGGAACTTCATCCACAGGAAGATTACTTAAAAACAAAACAATTTTAGAGAGGCTTATGTTATGATAATTTAACTCCCCATGTATGCATATATTACCGCACTGAAAATTCTGATGAACAAAAATTAAAGTTATGCTACTGCTGCCATCTCAGTGAGTGACTGTTTAAAGCTATTGAGAACACCAAATTTAAGTATTCAAATTCAAATGAATTGTAACTACCATGTCAAGAGAGGTGATTTTTTTTCTCTACTCCACTCTCATGAGACCCCACCTGGAGTACTGCATTCAGATCTGGGGCCTCTAACACAACAGGGACATGGGCCTGTTGGAGCAAGTCCAGAGGGCCACAAAGATGTTCACAGGGCAGAAGCACCTCTTCCATAGAGACAGACTGAGAGACTTGAGCTTATTGAGCCTGGAGAAGAGAAGGCTCTGGGGAGACTTTAGAGCAGCCTTCAATTTCCTGATGGAGGCCTAAGGGAAAGCTGAAGAGGGACTTTTACAAGATATGCAGTGACAGCACAGAGGGATCTGGCTTTAAATTAGAAGAGAGCAGATTTAGATTAGCTATTAGGAAGGAATTCTTTCCTCTGAGGGTGGTGAGGTACTGGAACAGGTTACCCAGAGAACCTGTGAATGCCTCATCCCTGGAAGTGTTTGAGACCGAGTTGTATGGGGCTTTGAGCAGTCTGGTCTAGTGGAAGGTATCCCTGTCCATGGCAGAGTGTTGGAAGTAGATAATCTTTAAGGTCCCTTCCAACCCAGGCCAATCTGCAATTTTATGACAATTTAAAATTGTGATGTTAACTTCAATAGAAAGGCACACGAAATACTTACATGACTAACTTGCTACTTGAAATTGGCTAAGCTGTCATCTGTCAGCAAGGCTGAGGAGGACATATAAAAGGAATACCCTATAGAGCAGCTTAAAAAAATAATAAAACCAAAACCATTTCCTCCTTAAGCACCCTCTTAACATCTTTGCTTTTCTGCAACCTGTAAGCTGGTACCTCAGCCCTGTGTACTTCTGTATTAATAATTACCACAAGTTTTCCCACCTATTTTAGCACTGCTACAGATTTCAATTTATTCACAAACATCAGTGAAAAATAAACCAGTACATTTACAACTGTAATTACAGAAAAATATGCTACTCCTCTGCACCACATAGTTAAACTCTTAGAAGTTTAACTTTAATGCTACCTTGCAAATATTTTTCCTGATGGGCCACATGAGCAGAAGATACCAAACTTGACCTGGTGCTGTTCAACAGCAAAACTTTTATAACATCCTTCACAAAATAACATGAAGACACATTTGAGCACTTGTAAATTCTGGTCCAAACTAAGTCAAGCTGCACATGCTCATACTACAATCACAGTCCAATAAGATGAACCAAAACAGACTTTTGTCTGTAAATCAACAACAGAACTGTGAGTGAAATACAAGACCATCAGCCAAAATCTGTAATTGTTATTGTCCTACATTAAATAAAAATAAAAGCAGAACTGTTGACCAGAGGACATAGTCTGATAGTACAGCTAACTGGTTGACTGTCATGGGATGCAGCAGTTGACTTCTCTCACTACAGGTCCAAACCTTTTTTGTTTGCAGGAGCAGCAGTATTTATTCACCTAAACAGTGAGGTGCTTCAGGAAGCTAAGTCAACAATAAATTTCTGGGGCTAGACGGGATGGATGAGCAACTAGTTAACTCTTTGTAGTGAAACTCTGTCAGGTATTTATATTCAAGATGATGTGCCAAGGTAAGGAAAGCAGCAGAAATGGGGTTGCTTTTTTCTTCAGTAGCTAGCTGTACCGACAACCTGCAATTTGAGGTCCCCACAGGCTCACTCAAACACAACTTTTGCATAGATATGCTGTTCATTTTACCTTTTGGACTCAGTAGTCTTGGGTCCTTTATTCTCCAACCAACTGGTAATTGTCCGTTGTTTACAAACTGAAAAACCACAGTTCACTACATTATTATATGGAACATGATAAAACTGCAAAATGACTGCATATGAATAAGATAACTTGTACTTGATAAAGATAAAAACACCTCAAGTTCTCATTAACATCTCTACTATAGGGAACATCAAGGCACTAACACTATTAAAACTACACGTGACGCAATATTTAATTCACATCAGTCAGCAGCTATGGCTTCTGTAATAATGTTTATAAAAGCCAGACGTGGTGTGTGGGGGTGTTTTTTTAATTCAACATTTTTTTTTCAATATGGTTAAAAAAAGCAAAACTGTGAATAACTAGTTTAAAGGAAAAAAAGGCAAACTGAACTTTCCTGCTCTCATTACCACCTTTAATTCTGCCGAATTCTGGAATGAAGAGGCAACATGACATAGCTTAAAACAAGCAAACAAAAATCTAACAACTAAGCATCTTAGAAGGGCCAGCTGAGAAAGGGACTTTTTCTTTTCCCTTTCATTCATAAACTTGTAAAGTCTATCAACGTTTACTCCCCTAAATAGCAACAAAATCTGAAAGACACAACTTTCTCAGATTTACTGCCAATGACAGAGCTCCAGTGAATGTGATCAGTCTTATTTCTCTGATGTTGCAGTTCAGAGAAGTGCTCAATACAGCAACAGCACATTATTTAGAGACTTGGGAGAAGGATAGGGAGAAAAAAAAAATGAAACCAGTTATTTCACAACTGGAAGGTAGTCTTCATTAGTATAAGAAGGATTTTTAGTTTTGGTGTTATTTAAAGGTAATTTTGAAAATTTGGCAACTAACTTTAGTTCCCTTTCCAAGAGAAATTATGTACCTGCCACTGATGACTGTGCAAGGCATTTTCTCACTGCTTTCAAATGGGTAAGGAAAATGTGTAACCCCCCTAACTGCACAATAGTTTTGCAAACTTAACCAGTATAGCAGATCTGACTATTCTTATTAATGGTCACTATGGAAAGACTCAGCATTTTACTGCAAATGGAGGTTATGTAACTTGTAGCACAGATAGCTTAGGCCATGGGCAACTTCAGAGACATTGTTTCATAAATGCTACCATGCAAGCCCTTGAACCTTTCAGGGCTGGTTACTAAGTATCCTCATCAACAGTGCAGAGTTTCTAAAATGAAAAGTAACCAACAGAAACTGTTTAAATCATCTGAAGGTTTTTTTGAACCTTCACAAACGACAGTTTAGAGCTGCCCCCATTTGAATAGGTCACCAGGGAGTAATGCAAAGTGAATGTGGATTACAGGCACAAGGATACCTGTGCCATACTCAGCCATCCAAATTTTCAACAAACACTCAGCTTCATCCCACACAGACAAAAAAAACAACTTGATGGATTTTTATGAAAACATCTTTATTTCTAAAGATTTACTAAAACTGAAGTCTATCAGCCTGTTTACCAAATTTCACCCCCTTCTATTTGAAGTGTTAACTCATAATGCCTAAAGAAGAAAGCAGGAGCCAGACATGTTAAAACATGGGACAAATAAGTCTCTTCAAAGGTAGCTGACTACCTCTTCAGCTGTGAACTTGAAGGCATACTTACTCATTAGCACAACAAAAAGGAACGATAGCAGCAGATGCAGAACAGAACTGAAATGGCTTTGGTCTGAATTTTAGCATCCAACTAGCTATTTAAGCTCTATAATCAACACACATCATTTTTGTTTAATGCTACTAACATCTCTTTTTGCTACAGATTAGGTGGTAAAAGCCTAAAAGGCAACAAAAAGACAACATCTGCTTACATTCAGTGTAAACAATAAAGTAACTTTCTTTTTTTTTTTTTTTTTT